>JAVTVY010026938.1:0-103302 GCA_036873755.1 Hanleya hanleyi
CAGGAGACCAACATGTGTGACGTCGACAAGTTATTTCAATCTTTCTCAGTTTTGTAAAAAAAAAAACTAGAACTCGTGGACTTCGGAAGGCTGCCGTCGTATATGCGTGCATTTTATGGTTTTGATGTTTGAGTGTAATCTGCAGAAATACATAGTTTTTCCTATTTCACAAAACTGGGTCATGTGTATAGTGCTGTGTTATGTATAATGCTTTATTTACCTTTGTCAGTCATAACAGGAAAAAATGCACAAAGTACAATACTTTAATAATTAAAACTAATTTGGTGGTTCAGAGAAAATTTTAATGAAAAGCAGAGCGTTTGAAGTCCACCGACATTGAAACTACTGATTTGGCTTGGAACCTTAAAATTCAGTACTCAGCATGGAAAGTTAGCTCGAGTGAAATCCTGTGGCAAGTTAACCACATACAAAATTTGAAAAGGATCCGTTCAGGTTTTCAAAAGTTACTGTCGGAGTCTAGCGGATCACGGTTAAAAACAAGCCCAAGAGAGATCTTGCGGTGAGCGAGTCCTATTTCGGTCATATCACGATGTTTGGTTCCTATTCCTCTTCACACCCGGAAACCACACAGGAAGGGTCCTATTCTCCATGGGTGCCCCAGTTAGTCATCTCTTACGACAAGCTCTCTGAGGAGCTGAGACCTATTCTTATGATGATTTGGAGTGTGGACACACGGACGGACCCCAATACCATATTCTCCCCTTTAGCCCTTTGGGGGACAGTTATAGAGGAAAAACATAATGAATGTATCGCTGCAGTTCAAGTTGAGGAAACTTTTGTCACACGATTCAAGCACCCTATGCAATGTATTGCTTAAATAATGGTTACATGGATGATGTGTAATAATATTTTATAAAAACTGGTTATTATGAAATGATAAACATGGTACTGAACTCAAATTTAAAGAAAATCTTGACCTAAAATAGGACCTTTTGTACCATTGACAAAGTTCACAAATGTTTCTAAGCATCTTCCCTACTGAAATATTCACTGGTTTTGCATATTACCAAATAAGTGTGGCCTGCAGTTCCAGGCTGCTGTTGTCTGCTATAAAAATGAATAAAATATTTTTTTGTTCAAGTTTTTCTGGTTATTTGCAACAACAACAGTTTCACACTGGCAGATATAAAAACGAACTTGCAGCAGCAGTGAAAAATACCCATCGAGTTAAGAGTGGATAAACAGTTTTTTTCTAAATCGTCCGTTAGTCAACGTGTGCACAATCCTTCAAAAGCAGGAAATTAACATGAGGGTGAGACTCGCAAAACCCCTCTGCTTCCCCCGAGTAACTAAGAAATATGCTGAGAAAGTGCAATATATTATGGTTACAGGGCCTGATCTAGACTTTTAGTTTGGGCACCTATAGATGGTGCAGAGTGTGATAAGTTATAATGAAATAGGCCATGATGTGGGACTGTCGAAGCCTATGGAAGCTGTGGGAGTACTAAATGGTCTAAATACAGCCGATATCTAATTCATATTTGGTGAAAGTACTTGCATTAGTATTGGTTTCAGCCTGTTCAGAGAGGGGATTTGTTTATTGTTTTATTTGGGGGGAGGGGGGTTCATAATGAGCTCGAAAACAGCCTGGGTCAGGCCTGGGCTACATGTACTAATCATTCAGGATTGTACTTTTTACAGCATATCATTATTCTGCAGATTTAACAGCTACGGTAACATTCAAGCAAATATCGCAAAAGGGGCATAATTTTTCAAGGAGATAAATAATTTGGTAGTCGTACCGAACACAATTTAGTAGATGTACCGAACACGGGCCTGCAGATATGACTTGTACACTCAACTTATATATCACAAAATCAGAGATAATTAGATCCGAAATGAAACTCTTAACCCCTAATGTACAGCAAGTCAAGGGGCTGGCCCTGAAACATACCCGGTAAATAATAAGCTACAAATAACTGGTTTGGCACCCCTTTCCCCACAACTGGTGGGACATCCCACCTCTTAGAAATGAACAGGATATCACAGTTTTTTCTCAGACATGCAGTGATTATAAGATTTCCTCACCTCTAGGTGTAACTTCCATTCCTTGTAGGAGAGGATAACTGGTATTCACATGAGGTCCACAAGCCAATCTAATCCATTATCCTGTTATCAATTCACGCAATGGGTGGGGTCCAGTATTTGCCTGTTCCTATAAATCATTGAAATACAAACAAAATTATTTATATTAGATAAAACTCAATCAGGGCAGTATACAATCTGTAGCAAATTATTGTTACCTGAAAAGAGAGGCAGAAATGCATTTTAGTATCAAACATAATACTGTTAAACGTGACAGTTTTATAGTCTAAAGTACCGGTTACAGAACGGAATTTCATATTTTAAACTGTGCTCTCAGCCTATTTCACTTGTAAACAGAAAATTCATTCCGTTGCAAATAAAAATCAATCTTCCTTTCCATTGAGAGCAAACTAATGGGGGTAAATGTAGGTGAGGTGTTCAGCCAACGACATACAAACTACCATACATGTATTTCTAATTTGATGATCATACTGTTCTAGTCAGTTATGCATTAAACAGAATAAAAAACAAACAAACAATTCATATTGCAATAATGAAGTGTATCAATGACTAGTAATTAATCAATCCAGATACAGTCATTGAAGGGATATTTCTACCTTGTCACTGTTCAAATCTTTGTACTCTTCTGATGGCCGAATGTCCATGACATGCTAGATGGTTCCATGACATCACCCTTGAAATTATCATTTCAGTCATATGCTTGCAACCTGATAAAAAAAAGGTGTATTCAATAGAAGTTTTGCACCTCCCCTCCCCCTCCTCTCCCCCCCCCCTATTTTTTTTTTTTTTTTTCAATAATAAAAACATTCCTGGCCTGGAATAGTTTCATATACAGAACTTTTTCTCTGTTGTTTCTATATAAACATATATTCTGACTGGACAGATCACCATATCAAATCTAAAACTAGCGGTCAGTAAAATTAACTTAATACAGACGAGTCGCCAGTTTCGACCCACTAAAGTGAAATTTGCATCTGTTTCAGAAGGAAATGGCTTGATTGGCTTATTCATTATCTTGATCGCTGTACAATTGTCCATCGCCTTTATTAACAAACTAACTTAGCTAGGGATAAACTGAACTGCCGGAAAATAAAATTACATTTCTTAATGAGAGGTGTCAGTTCCGACCCAGTGTCGCCAGTTCCGATCCAGCCTCATTTTGACATTGACCTTTGACCCAGATATAAACAAATGTAATCGTCAACGTGATAACTTTCCACCAAAATAGGGTCCTTGATCAAGCTAAAAAAGCCTGATGGATCTAAACTGCTAAAAAAGCTCGAAATAGCTTTATCCCAAACCTGATGGTGTTTGTATACTTAGACCGATGTAGTTGTGTGTATGGAGTAGTTCGGCAAAGCCGTCTCCTAACGAAACCAGTGAATGCACAATATAATTTACGATGATTGAGAGGTTGATCAAATGTTTTATGATTTCGCGTGATCATGGTTATGACAAAAATCAATATTTTGCTAAGTGGGTCGGAACTGACACTGGATCGGAACTGGCGACGTCACTGTACTGATATCGTGTTGGTTCGAAAACAGGTGATTTCACCCCTGTACCTAAACGGCCAGCTGTCTGAATATTCATCCCGTTTTAGGGACAGAATCTTTTAAATAAATCGGAAATAAACATTCATTTTTTCAGGTCATAACAACAGTAACACTGCAAAAAGTGTGTAGGCCACGAAAATGGGGTGCACGTCAATAGATATACGATTTGACATGTAAATCAAAACACCTTACCGCTCGACTAATTCATGTTTTCTTCCCGATAGTTTAGCTTTCCGTTTCCTCAGTTCATCCTTTAGATCTTTCAGCGTCCATTCTTCGTCTTTATTCGCCAGCTTAACGTTTTGGTGAAGAAAACTCAACCAAGTTCAACTTGCCAATGTTTACAATCGAGCCCCACTTCCGGTGTTGCGTGCGCAAATTTGCTTGTAGAAAGTCTTGATATGAAGGGAGACAACTCGATTAACATGCAAATTAATAGGCAATGGCCTAAGACGGCTCACATTTATAGTCGTGATTTAGCCTTATATATCGGAGGAAATTTATGGATGCGATACATTAGACACAGAACTTCTATTCATGCATTACATTAACAAATATT
This sequence comes from Hanleya hanleyi, assembly GCA_036873755.1. Lineage (NCBI taxonomy): Eukaryota > Metazoa > Mollusca > Polyplacophora > Lepidopleurida > Hanleyidae > Hanleya > Hanleya hanleyi. The sequence goes on from JAVTVY010026938.1 coordinate 4,183, forward strand.
CTTATGACATATGATCAGTGAATTGATATTCTAGCAATCTTTAAACCTAGTCCTATAGGGCAATGGGCACGGCCTATATTCCGCGAAAATATGAGGGGGATACGCCGGAGATGGTAACCAACACTTGATAACTCTGCCTGTATCTCTTCGATATTTGATTCTGTTTAGTTATTTTTAAACCTGTACAGATACCCGTTTAAAAAATATATCTTTTGCTACACATTTCTTTCACCTCACGACGAGAGGTTTACCGTGAATGATGCATGGTGTCGATTCGACGGGGATTTTTCGCGATACACCGGCACAAAACGTTTTAATAACTTTGATTGAAAATGCATCAAAAAAATACAAATCTAAATAAATAGTTTTCATTTCGAGTATTATAGGATCATGAAAAAATATAAATGTTTTTGTATATTCTTTTAAGAAAACAGAGTTCACAGTCTGCCTGCATGATCCCCACATTTATCTCACACTATATGTGCAAATAAAATATCGCCCCACTTCAACCCCACTATCGTCTTAGGCTATGCATGAAAGAATGCTTGCCCAACAAAATCCTCACGTTTATCTTAAGCTATGAAAACGGCGAGCATTTTGCCCTACATCATCCCCACGCCGGACTTAAACTTTCAGCACAGCCCGGCACATTCCCTACATTGGACTTTGTCTACGAGCCCTGGAAAAAGTCCACCCCACCTAATCCCTACAAACAACTCAGTCGATTAAATCCGAAGTTCATTTTCCCTACACCAACCCCACGTTAGACTTTGAATATATAGCAGATAAAGGTATGCCCTACATCATCCCCACGCGAACTCTGAATTCTCGCCCATTCACCCGTCATAATCCCCACATCAGCCCTACATAATCCCCATATTTATGCTAAATTTGCATAACCGTGGGCAGCTGCCCCACACAAACCCTACGTTATCCCCACGAGGAAAGTTCCAAACCACGCTTCGCCCCACACGAACCCCACGCGCCCACCAAAACCCCACACTTTCCCTACGCAATCCCCACGTTTATGTTTGTAAGGGTAGTCAAGTTATTCACCTGTACGTCTGCAGCAAAATGTTTGAGATTGAAAAGCGAGTTACTAAAAACTCGAAACAGTAAAACACGCGGATCGGATTGGTGTGTAGAGAAAGTTGAGCTAGGCTTAATTTACAATGACACACATCTGTAAAGAAATAGCGGCTTGATGATGGGTCCCATGTAATGCCACATCGCGAACTCTTACATCAGACTATATGAAGTGACTTAATACATCAACCAGAGAACATTACTTTCAAAGTCCTAGTTGGACATGCGGTTCATGTGCACATTTTGCCAGCAAGCACTTAACTTCCGGCTAACCCCACACTTTCCAGATGAGTCCTTGCGCGAAATATATTAGTCAAACCTTTAATGAAAAGAAACACATCGAGGTTTTTTTAACCATAAGCTACAAACGTTTCCGCCGGCATTGGTGCATCTGCATCAATAAGTTGTCTTGTTTTATACTGTTTTGAGTAACCTTCACAGAATCTGGTGAAACCTTCACCGGATCTGGGAAAACCTTCACCGGATCTGGTGAAACCTCTACAAGACTGTTCTTCCCAAGATTGAATTCTACAAGATTGTACTTCAGAGAGATTGTACTCTACGAGATTGTATTTCACAAGATTGTAGTTCACAAGATTGTACTCTACAAGACTGCACTTCACAATATTTGACCTCTGAAAGATAGCACTTCAGAGATTGTGCTTCAACAAGATTTGTACTTCACCAGATTGAACTGGATGTACCCCAGCTACCATTATAACGATCGATATATTATATAACGCCATCGCTCGGCACCGCATACCATTCGTATTTTATTGTTATCTTGTTGAATAAAGATTACTTTGTATTGTTATACATATTGCTTCCGTTAGTCTTTGTGTTGTGAAACCAGAGTTTTCAAGTTGAGTTTCTGTACTCACTGAACCCGTTATATTTAATATTTAAGTCCGTGCAACCCGAAGGGTGGCACGTGCCAGTAATTATAGCCTAATTTCTCCAAAAACAGTACTTGTTAGGCCTATTGTGTATATTTTGTCATTGACTGATCATTGAAGAGACTTCAGAATGCTGGTCTGATGTTTGAACGCAGTCAATTGATTTTGTCAGTAAAGTATCATTATCACATACCGGATGATATTCATGGTATAGCATAAAGACAACCATCTGACATTAACTGCTATGCAACGGTAGATATATGGCTATAAGCCGACTGAAATCGATGGTATCACGGGTAACTATTGTATATCAAAACAACACGTTAAAATCGTTAAACATGACGACCTGAAAGAAACAGCACCAACACAGAACACCAGAACGTTACATGGAATTCCGACCGAAAATGATTTTTTAGTATGGACATCAGTAGTTAGTTGTCGAAAAGTACTAACCTTTCGTGTTCAATTCTACTTGACCAATCCACATCCATATTCGTCTTAGAGTTGAAATTTAAATGTTCTAGTATGGATATAATCCCACCCAACCACCTCGCTGGGGGTCTAATAACACCCCAGCCACCAGTCAGATTTTTGGACCGGATTCGAGGCCTTCGCGCACATCGCCGGAAGTGACATCATATATAGTAAAATAGAATTTTACCGAACACTTCGATTACTTTTCAAGTCTGCATAATACCTCGGTTGACCTAGCGTTAAAAAGAATTATCTGGAGACAATTTTCCCTGTTTATCTGGACAGAGCATATGAAAAGTAATTCGCTCATGTGCAACACTAAAGGAGTTGTTCGGCCGGATTCAAACTGAACCGTGCGTTGGTTGGTTTCCCCTATACGCCATAGCAACGTAGTAAAGGTCAACTTCCGCTGTTGGTGGCAGGGATGGTAATGGAGCCTGCGAAATGGAGCATGCGCTGTGGGGAGGTTGAATCCCACCGTCACAGAGCTCAAGAAGCCTGATCACCTAAAATTAGTTCCCGTTCCTGATTGCAGTGGTGAACTCCGAGAACTTATAGTTTCCATATAGATTTTACTCGAAAAGTCTACGGTTTGGAACATATACCAGCACGAAGAAATTTTGTTCAGAGGTAAGTTCTGTGACGACATACTCGTAATGGTGAGATTTAAAATAGTCTTTTTTAATTCTTTGATATTTCAGGTTATCTATAAGTGCAGTCCATCGACTTCACAACTGGAAACGGATTGTTATCGATCTGTTTATTAATCTCAGTTATGATATCTACATGTAACATTAAAAAATGAGATTAAAATAGCTGTGGTGAGCAGGCCAGAAACAACCTATAACAAAGCCTCCTACCATAGAATTCCTTCCGTTTTACTATTAACATTTTGAATTTTAATAAATAAAAAAAAAAATCTGTTTGTTTGGATATATTTCGTCGTTTTAGGTCACATCATTGATACATCATATATTACCCACGACAGAAAAACACGTGCATGCTACGAGATATTGTGTGCACATCTATACATACTAGCATCACAACTCGCATGACATGACAGACTTCCTTCCAAATTCGGAAGAACTATTATATTTTGGCTAATGGCGGGTATTTTTAAAACTTAAAGTTGGAGAAATTTTTTAATATCAAGTAGACGTTTTATAGCTTATAATTGAGTTATAGCTGCCAAATTTTAAATAATGTGTAAATCTCAATAAAACATTGCTGATTTTTTGTTATATAATATTTGTCAGTGACGGAATCACAGTGAAATGGACACGATTTTGAGTAGAGTTGCTTATATAATTATTCCAATATGCTATCTCATACTAACACACAGTATATCCATGGATGATAAAATTTGCAATCTCACAAGAAATGAGTTGTTTGGATTAAAAATAGTCCGTCACCAGATTTCGTGACGGTATCACGCGTACTCATTTTAAATCTTCTTGATAAAGTACACATTAGTAGTAATATAAGTGCATTTGACCGCGTATTGACCTACTTTCGTCAATTTTGTGGTCACGTGACGATCACGTGATCACTATAGTTCCGGCAAAGGTCATTTCCGTTCACCGGAAATTTCCCCAGGGGGATGTATTCCTCCCCGGTGTCGCAGTCATGCCCGGTGGTGAGGCGATTGCTTCCAGGGAGAATACTCCGCGGACAGAAAGAAAGTAGTCCCTTTTCAACGAGACTTTAAATACGCGGGTTGTCGCTTCGCTTGATTTTTCGGGAATGACCGGCAATCTTCGTCAATGTACGGGAATCTTCGACAATGTCCGGTCGTCTTCGGCAATGTCCGGGAATCTTCGACGAAGTCCGGTCATCTCCGGCAATGTTCGGTTGGTAATCGAAGTCAAGGGTTCCGGGTATAGCTTCTAAGTTATACGCCCCATACATAGCCATACAATGGGACAAGTGGGTGCGTGTAAAATTAGGATTGGGTTTGAACATATAAAATCCGGGAACACGGACTTTACCCCTAAAATAGGGAAAACCCTTATCAATCAGGTCTAGATGGGCTAATATCGCTTCTCAGTGGATAGGGGCTTGCCAAGAGAAAGATACTTTATTCAGCCCCTCGGGCAGAGCAATCACAGATTCGAAAGTTATCTCCCTTATTCATTGATCAGTCGATTTACAAGTTCTGAAATAATGAACTTCAACAGAACAAACACAGACGCAGAAGTAGTAGTGTAAGAGAATTTAAAGCCACATTTTCCATGGAGGTAACTCTTGGTTCCCCTGCTTCCGCCACCAGTCCCGTATGACGTCACTTCCAGTCTGGGTGAATGGGGCGTGACCTGTGAACATGATAGGATATGTACTGACCTGTCTGAGTTTTTCCCACAATGTCGTTCACCTCTGTGTGTCTTCGGTCACCTCCGTGTGTCTTCGGTCACCTCCGTGTCTCTTCGGTCACCTCCGTCTCAGGTTTTCCAGGGAGGTAACTCTTGGTTCCCTGCTTCCGCCAGGGGGCGCCACCAGCCCCGTGTGACGTCACTTCCGGTCTGGGTGAATGGGGCGTGACCTGTGAACATGATAGGACATGTACTGACCTGTCTGTGGGGTTTTTCTACAATGTCGTTCACCTTCGTGTCTCTTCGGTGACCTCCGTGTCTTTTCGGTGAGGTCCGTGTCTCTTCGGTCAGGTCCGTGTCTTTTCGATTACCCCTACAATAGGGGTCTGTATTGTACAATATACAGGCCTGTATGGGGTATGGGGATGGTCATTTTTGAACATGATAGGACATTACTGACCTGTCTGTGGGGGTTTTCCCGCCAGAATTTCGCTGACGTCTGCTTGGGCTGGGGGTTGTCACGTGCCGAACACCTGACTCCCCGAATTGCAACATTTTTGCACGTTCGCTACAATGTTGCGGCATCGTGAACACCTGGTCTGGTGCATATGTGTCTGCGTGAGTGAGTTCACGTGCCGAGCACCTGGCTCCCCGTATTGCAACAATGTTGCACGTTCGCTACAATGTTGCGGCGAGCGTGAACACCTGGTCTGGCGTCTGCGTGAGTGAGCTCACGTGCCGAACACCTGGCTCTCCGAGATCAAGGCATGTCCAAAATTGTTCTGGGTTGTACAGTTCTGCCATGCAGAGGACGGGTACTAGGAATGCATATTAAATCTATAGACAATGTGTATGGAAATAGACGTTTTGGGGTCTAGGTGGGCCACTAGTGGATCGATGGAGTCGTATGAGGTATCAATGTGAAGCATTCGTGAAGGCGCATCCGACGGGCTGGGTGTGGGGTTGAAATATCGTCATTCTGCGCATGCGCGGTAGACAAAGGGTATGGAAATAGCCATTTTGGGGTCTAGGTGGGCCACTAATGGTCCGATGGAGTCGAATGAGATATCAAAGTGAAGCATTCGTGAAGGGGCATCCAGACATGGATGGGTGCATGTAAAATTAGGGGTATGACGTCACTTCCGGTTTGGGTGACCTTGGAACATGATAGGACATGTACTGACCTGTCTGTGGGGGTTCAGCCAGAATTTCGCTGACGTCTGCGCCTGCATCCGGGTATGCATGAGGGTCTGTGTGAATGGGGTGTGACCTGGGAACATGATAGGAATGCATGTACTGACCTGTCTGTGGGCCCGGCCCGCCCCAGCCGCGGCCGGAAGGGCGCGGCATCACCGGAAATGCGCGGATGAATGTCGGGTCAAAAGGTCAAAGGTCACATTCAGGTCAAAAGGGCAAAGGTCTTCCTTTCGGCAAGGTTCGGCAACAATGTTGCGGCATCGATATACAGAGCTTGAACCCAAAAAGGGGATTAATCTGTGAAGGATGGGCAGTTCCATTTGGACCAATCAGCGGTCGAGAAAATGAGCCAATGAGTGATCGATAAAAGAACCAATGGACGGGTACTAGAGTTTCGCTCACGTCTGCGCCTTCATCCGGGTACTAGAATGCTTTCGCCTACGTCCGCGCCTGCATCCGGGTACTTCTATGTAGGTGTATAAAAGTGGGAATTTTTAGGGAATTGCTGCATTCATTGGCCTGTTTGACCTGACCAGTCTGAGCCTGCGTGACCAGCCTGAGCCTATCTCTCGGGAGGAGCTACTTGCCTGAGCCTCACTAGCCTGAGCCTGCCTCACCGGAGCTATACCATGAAACGTGGAGAAGATTTTCCAGGGGATCCAGGAGCGCCTCCGGCGCTGTAATCTTTGTTGTTGTTGCTCTCTTTTTGCACTAACCTATCAGAATAGTACGTATCACGGACTACACCCGTAGAGCTACGTATAGGCGCGCATGTGTGACATGGTCTATAAAACACGTCCCTCTGGGTCCCACACATTCATTTCTACGGTTGCAGAGACATGACGGAAATCCAGCCCTATGCGACTCGCATTTTACAGCATGCCACCGTGGTTAATTCACTCACGGGTTACCGAGCAGTGGTTCGGTCCATGTTTGCAGATGGCAACGACAACGAGGGGCGACGCCAGATCCTGAAAGAGTTCACAGAAGCGGTCCTCGACAGAGTGCACACGATGGAGAGATGTGCTATCACCCACCACTACTGGACTATGACAGCCATCCTTGATGCCCGGATTATGGATCACGAGCGCTCACGCCGGAACCAGCCACGGCTCGTTGGCCTAGTAATGGTCTTTGCCCTATTGACCCTGACGCTGTGGCAATGACAGCGACAGAAAAAGAACGGCTCTTCAGAGCCTCCACAGATGCGCGTATGTGCAACCGATATATACGAGGGTCAGTCAGAGTGTGTGTCATTCACCGTTCGTCATTGGGTCAAGCATGTCACCAGTCCTACGAGCCATCCTTCCCCGTACACCTCGGGTGGGGTTACACGTCTATGAAGATAAAGTCACCCTCGTGGAAGACCGTGGAGATGTTTGCTGGCCGCCCGCTGAGACCGTATCTAATACGGTTATGCTACACCGTGACAGCTGGACCAAATTTAAACGGGTGTTGAGCGGTGAGCTCGACGGAAACCTCATCCCCATAGACAATGCCATCTACGTACACCGTGGACCCTTCTTCCCACGCCTGGGCCGTTACCAAGATCCTACGCGAGGCTTCGCCCTAGACCCCGATTTGTGGACAGCCTTCGAGAAAGTGGTGCCTATTGTGGACCAGCTGTTTACACCGGACGAGCGGTCAGCTGTTCAGTTGGAGTGGGCTCGTGCCCTGAGTGAAGCGGCGGCAGAACCCAATGAACAAATGTCTAGCAATGAAGCGGAGGCAGACGATGATGCCATTGATTATCCATGACCACCCGATCCTTTCATCTCACGGGGTTGTCCCTATAAATACGAGAGACAGTCAAATCTTGTACCATTCACGTCCTGACCATGACGGAGCATATAATACGGGCGTATCTCAGCTTGACCCCGAGGTCTTCCTGCACGTTTATGCGGATACGGTCGATATCATGGAGGAGGTGGGAGACATCTGTGATGCGGACCCTACACAACCGTGCCCGGCTCACATTCGTCTGTCCCGAGAGGGCTGGACCAAATTCAAACGGGTGTTGTCTGGTGAACTGGACGGCGACCTCATCCACTTGTGTCACGATGTGTACATCCGACGCGGCCCCTTCTTTGCTCAATTGGCTCGGTTAGATGGGGGTACAGTCCATTTTACCCTTCACCCTGATCTATGGTGTGCATTGGAAGATGCCGTGGTAGATGTGGATCAAGTGCTTACGGAGCAAGATCGGTCATCAGACGAGTTGGACTGATCATTTACCATGGACAATGTGCTGGCAGAAGCCAACGAAGAAAATCAGAAAGAAACTCCGGCCCAAGATATACCGTTATAAATAAACGATAGAGCCAGGGTCCATCATCATTTGTCACCATGAAGAGCTGGGAGAAGGTGTTGGATAACTTATACTACAGTCCCGACAGTCCGGCGGCCTAAGGTGCATTGACGGCTCTCTATCGAGCGGCCAAACCCCAGGGGATACAACTTGCTCAAGTCCGAGATTGATTAAGAAAACAAGACACCTATACCTTACATCGAGCTGCCCGTCGCCATTTTCTACGGAACCGGGTCATCGTGGGAGGACTACATGCCCAATGGCAAGCGGATTTGATCGATATGAGCGCCTTTGCCAAACACAACGATGGGAATCGGTATATCTTGACGTGCATCGATATCCTGTCGAAGTATGCGTGGGTGGTACCCATCCGGACGAAAACGGGGGCGAATCTCATAGCGGCGTTCAAGGACATCTTCAAGACCGGGCGCAAACCCATGTATTTGCAAACCGACGAAGGCACGGAATTCCTCAACAGACCGTTCCAACAGTTTCTGAAAGCCCAGAAGGTGTTTTTCTTCCATACGTACAACGAGACCAAGGCTTCCGTGGTGGAAAGGTTCAACAGGACATTCAAAGGTCGCATGTATAAATATTTCACCTATAAGAATACAAGACGGTACGTCGATGTTCTCCCGAAACTTGTGAGTGGTTACAATCGAGCCTATCACCGGAGTATAGAGAGAGCCCCCATTACCGTGACCCAACGCAATGAAGCCCAAGTCTGGCGTGTCTTGTACCCCAGGCAATCGCGGCGAACGTCGAAGGAGGTGTTCAAGGTCGGGGACCCTGTACGGATCAGTAAAGTCAAGGGCAAGTTCGAGAAAAGTTACTTGGCCAACTGAAGCGATGAGCACTTCCTGATTAAACGACGCCTACCCCGACAGCAGCGAGTCTATGAACTGGAAGATCTTCAAGCGGAACCGTTGCTAGGGACGTTTTACGAGACGGAATTACAGCCTGTCGTAAAAACAAAGCAAGACTACTACACGGTGGAGCAGATTTTGAAAACGGAACGTCGACGTGGCAAACTGTTTCATTTCGTCAAATGGCAAGGCTGGCCCAGTTCCTTCAATTCCTGGGTCGCGGCCAACCAGGTGAAACGACTATAAAGCCAGACACCACTGCCGTCATCCTTCATTCCACGTTCGACCACAGTGCTACGGACAAACAGCAGCTGCCTCTGAACACAGCGTCTCCCAAAACGCGCAAAGCGCAGGTGGGCTTTGTGGTGATAGTGCTAACCCTGCTGAGTATGTTGTACGGAGGTGTGTTTTACGACGTAGCCTATGTCAGCGCGCTACTTAACCAACTGAGAAAACCAGCCACCAGTCAAACCAGTCTACAGATAGCACCAGTCAACCCCGTATCGAGTCCAGTCATCACTACCACCACATCCCGTGTACAAGCCACATCGAGTTCCACACCAAGTATACAGTCCACACCTACACCAAGTACACCCATTACGTCTGAAAACCCACCGGATTTCATCCCTCACAGTGAACAGGCAACGGCCACCGACGTTGTACCCACCACCATCATCCCTCACAGTGAACAGAACGGGTTACCACGACAGCGGATACACCTCCAGCCGTGGACCCTCGGTGGCAGCATCCCTTCACTTGCGTCATCGCAGGACCGACGGGCTCCGGCAAAACACACTTCGTCAGGACCCTCCTTCAACACGCCGACAGCATGATCACCCCACCCATTGCCCGAGTCGTGTGATGTTACGGAGAATGGCAGGCAGCGTATGCAGCAATGCCCCACATCCAAGACGCAGTCCTGTATGTCCGAAAAGTGAAACCGAATTCAGCCGTTCAATTGGGACACCCCAAAGCCTTGGAAACAAAACCAGCCCAGTACCCTATCCGACGTGTGCAAACCAAAGTGTTCTCTGTGTCTGCTGGAAATATGAGCGCCAACAAAGAAATCCTGTTCCTGGGGGAACTACCCAAGCGATTGATCCTGGCCTGTGTGGAAAATACCAGTTTCAGCGGAGCTTACCCAGAGAACCCGTTTGACTTTAAACATTTTGGCATCAATTTTGTGGCCCTGCATGTGGATGGACAACAGGTCCCAGCCACGGCCTTAACACCGAACTTTGGGCGCGCAAATTTCATTCGAGCCTATCAGAGCCTGTTTACAGCCACCGGTCAAATCAACCAGGACGAAGGGAATATGATCAATCGGGAGGACTACGCGAACGGATACACGTTGTTCTGTTTCGATCTGACCCCCACCTTAGAGAACGACCATCAGCTGGCCCTGGCCAAGCAAGGCAATTTATGGTTGGAAATCCACTTTGCACGAGCCCTCCGGAGCACCGTCAATGTGATCTGCTACGCCGAGTTTGACAACATCCTTCAAGTGGACAAGGCGCGCAACGTCCTGTGTGACTTCTCCACCTAACATGGATACAGACCAGATAACCACCGTGCTGGAGAATGACCCAGAGACACGTGTGGTCTTTCAAGGGGTGTTCGCCCGAGATGTGTTTCCATTAGACCGTATGTATCCTGCTGCTTACGTTCTCAACACGGACCCGATGGATCGACCCGGTGAACATTGGGTGGCCGTGTACTTGACAGAACAGCAGGGCGAATACTTTGACCCGTACGGCCTGCCACCCTCCATCCCGATTTAACAGACTTCATGGATCAAGGCACAGAGACGTGGTGTTGGAACAGTGAAACGTTGCAAAGCCTGACCAGTAGCGTGTGCGGACAATATTGCTTGTTTTACCTGTACCATCGATGCCGGGGCAGAACCGTATCTACCATCGTACAGATGTTTGACGAGTACCCAAAGGCCGAGGACCGCGATGTACTCGTATATGACTGGGCCGCCCATCATTTCAATGTACAAGCCCCGTTCTGGGCTTAAGTTCTTTCAATGTACAAGCCCCCTGTTCTGGGCTTCAGTTTACAAGCCCCCTGTTCTGGGCTTCAGTTCTTTCAATGTACAAGCCCCCTGTTCTGGGCTTCAGTTTTCACGTGGTTTTTCTCACGTTGTTCTTGTTACTGAATAAAAAACAAAATGAGATCTCACCAAAAAAAAACATGTCTTGTGTGTTTTCTATATGAGCATAATGCATGAAACTGGCTTTGAACACCGTATTAGCCAATCAGTGGCCTAGAATGGGGCCAAAGGTAACCCATCCATGTCCAAAAAACATTATCCGGATGTACAAGAACCCGGATATAGGCGCGGACGTAGGCGAAAGCATTCTAGTACCCGCATGTAGGCGCAGACGTGAGCGAAATTCTAGTACCCGTCCATTGGTTCTTTTATCGATCACTCATTGGCTCATTTTCTCGACCGCTGATTGGTCCAAATGGAACTGCCCATCCTTCCCAGGTTAATTTACAATCCCATTTTGGGTTCAAGCTCTGTATATCGATGCCGCAGCATTGTTGCCGAACGTTGCCGAAAGGGAGACCTTTTGACCTTTTGACCTGGATGTGACCTTTGACCTTTTGACCCGACATTCATCCGCGCACTTCCGGTGATGCCGCGCACTTCCGGATAACCCGCGCGCTCGCGCGCTGCGGCCGGGACGGGACGGGACGGGACGGGACGGGCCGGGCCGGGCCGGGAAAAAAACCCACAGAGATGTCAGTATATGCATTCCTACCATGTTCCCAGGTCACACCCCATTCACTCAGACCCTCATGCATACCCGGATGCAGGCGCAGACGTCAGCGAAATTCTGGCGGGAAAACCCCCACAGACAGGTCAGTACATGTCCTATCATGTTCCAAGGTCACGCCCCATTCACCCAAACCGGAAGTGACGTCATACCCCTAATTTTACATGCACCCATCCATGTCTGGATGCCCCTTCACGAATGCTTCACTTTGATACCTCACTCGACTCCATCGGACCATTAGTGGCCCACCTAGACCCCAAAACGGCTATTTCCATGCCCTTTGTCTACCGCGCATGCGCATAATGACGATATTTCAACCCCACACCCAGCCCGTCGGATGCGCCTTCACGAATGCTTCACATTGATACCTCATACGACTCCATCGACCCACCTAGACCCCAAAACGTCTATTTCCATACACTTTGTCTATAGATTTAATATGCATTCCTAGTACCCGTCCTCTGCATGGCAGAACTGTACAACCCAGAACAAGTCTGGACATGCCTTGATCTCGGGGAGCCAGGTGTTCGGCACGTGAGCTCACTCACGCAGACGCCAGACCAGGTGTTCACGGTCGCCGCAACATTGTAGCGAACGTGCAACATTGTTGCAATACGGGGAGCCAGGTCTTCAGCACGTTAACTCACTCACGCAGACACATATGCACCAGACCAGGCGTTCACGATGCCGCAACATTGTAGCGAACGTGCAACAATGTTGCAATTCGGGGAGTCAGGTGTTCGGTGCCCAAGCAGACGTCAGCGAAATTCTGGCGGGAAAACCCCCACAGACAGGTCAGTACATGTCCTATCATGTTCAAAAATGACCATCCCCATACCCCATACAGGCCTGTATATTGTATAATACAGACCCCTATTGTAGGGGTAATCGAAAAGACACGGACCTGACCGAAGAGACACGGACCTCACCGAAAAGACACGGAGGTAAACGACATTGTGGAAAAACCCCACAGACAGGTCAGTACATGGCATATCATGTTCTGAAGATGGCGGACCTCACCGAAAAGACACGGACGTACCCGAAAAAACACGAAGGTGAACGACATTGTGGAAAAACCCCACAGACAGGTCAGTACATGTCCTATCATGTTCACCGGTCACGCCCCATTCACACATACCGGAAGTGACGTCATACGGGGCTGGTGGCGCCCCCTGGCGGAAGCAGGGAACCAAGAGTTACATCCCTGGAAAACTTGAGACGGAGGTGACCGAAGAGACACGGAGGTGACCGAAGACACACGGAGGTGAACGACATTGTGGAAAAACCCACAGACAGGTCAGTACATATCCTATCATGTTCACAGGTCACGCCCCATTCACCCAGACCAGAAGTGAGGTCATACGGGACTGGCGGCGCCCCCTGGCGGAAGCAGGGGAACCAAGAGTTACCTCCCTGGAAAATGTGGCTTTAAATGCTCTTACACTACTACTCGCAGAGTGGGTTAGTGGATGTACGAAAAATTAGGATTGGGTTTGAACATACAAAAGGCGGAACACGGACTTTACCCCTAAAACAATGAAAACTCCTACCAACCAAGTCTAGAGGGGCTAATATCGGTCCACAGCGGATCGGGGCCTGCCGAGAGAGGCAGAGTGGCTTAGTGGGTGTATGTAAATTCAGGATTTGGTGTGAACATACAAAAAGCGGAACACGGACTTTACACCTAAACTATGGGGAATCACCCATGGAAGTGTGTATGGTGGCATCTACCGAGTGGCATGTAGAATTAGGAGTTGTCCCGAAAATATAAAAAGTGGAGCACGGACTTTACACCTAAATCATGGGGAATCATGTTGGGGTCCACTATTGTTCCCATTGGGGCGTGGAGGTGTTATCGTGAGGGTCTTTTCGTGAGGGTCCATCCGACTGGACAAGTGTGTCGGCCGTTTTCAACATTCTGCGCATGCGCAGACAGGGAATTGTGGGAAAAGCGCATTGGAAGACACGTATTGGGTCGAGGTGGGCCGCTATTGGTCCGAATGCGTCGTGTGAGATGTTATCTTGTAGCAACGCCCGCCAATGCCAAGCTTAACGCTTCAACGCCTTGGCGAAATAGCTCAAGAGATCTGATTTTCTAGATATTCCATGGAATTGTCAATTATTCATCGAAATGCAGTGACGCCCGTCAACGCCCATTGTTACGCCCTAACGTCGGTCTCAACTCTTAACGCCCGTCCCAACGCCTTAACGCCTGATCTTCACGCCTTAACGCCCTATCATAACGCCCTAACGCGCATAGACCAGTCAATCGGCGGGCTGAGGAAGTAACCGATCAGTGCAGCCATAAGGGCATTCACGGTGTACACACTGCGACATGTAAAATCATGTAACAAAATGAAGCACTATATATGACTCATTATGTCCATCATAATCAACGTTGGTCAGGATAGCCGAGTGGTCTAAGGCGCCAGTCTTAAATGCTAGTCCCCATATGTGGGACGTGGGTTCGAATCCCACTCCTGACACGCAGCATTTTCGTTATTCTTCGCCATGTTTGGGGTAGAGATGGCCCATCCATGGCCCGAATGGGTCGTGTATGGCTTTAAATTGAAGCTCTCGTGGTGTAGACTACGACTTGAGAGATGTCCACGTCATCTGTGACGTCATTGGCGACGTCATTAATGGAGTTGTAGCCAAAGTGGGCATTTTGGGGTGTGAAGGAAGGTGTTTGGAGTAGAGACGAACCATCTGTGGTCCAAATGACCGTTGAGGCGTGCCCAACGCCCGTCAACGCCCGATGGTGGTGGTGGTGAAGGTGGTGGTGTCTACACAATATACATACACACGTACGCACACACACAAACACACACCTGATGCGCCCTGTACCCTATAGCCCGTAGGGCATAGGGTACACCAGGGTGCGAGTGGACCAGGTGTGCGTGTGTGTTTGTGCGTGTATGTGTGTGAAACCACCACCACCACCACCGGGCATTGACGGGCGTTGGGCACGCCTCACGGGCCCTTTGGACCACGGATGGTTCGTCTCTACTCCAAACACCTTTCTTCACACCCTCAAAAAGCCCACTTTGGCTACTACTCCTACTGATGATGTCACCAATGACGACACAAATGACGTGGCCATCTCTCAAGTCGTGGTCTACACCACGAGACCTTCAATTCGACACCATACACGATCCATTCGGACCGCGGATGGGCCATCTCTACCCCAAACATGGCGACGAATAACGAAAAAGGTGCGTTTCAGGAGTATGCTTCGAACCCACGTCCCACATATGTGGACCAGCACTTCAGACTGGCGCCTTAGACACTCGGTCATCCTGACCAACGTTGATTATGATGGACATAATGAGTCATATATAGTGCTACAAGTGGCTCACCTCGACCCTAATACGTCCCTTCCAATGCCTTTCCTACAAATTCCCTGTCTACGCATACGCAGAATGTTGAAAACGGACGACAGAGTAGTCCAGTCGGATGGACCCTCACGAATTCTTGACGATGACACCTCCACGCCCCAATCGGACAAATAGTGGACCCCAAAACATCTATGATTCCCCATGGTTTAGGTGTAAAGTCCGTGTTCCGCTTTTTATATTTTCGGGATAAATCCTAATTTTACATGCAAACCTGCAGATGCCACCATACCCACTCCCCTGGGTGATTCCCCATAGTTTAGGTGTAAAGTCCGTGTTCCGCGCAGGTTCCGGTTCGCTGGGAAGCGATATTAGCCCATCTAGACTTGGTTGATAAGGGTTTTTCCTATTTTAGGGGTGAAGTCCGTGTTCAGCTTTTCGTATGTTCAAACCCAATCCTAATTTTTCACACACCCACTAACCCACCCTGCCTCTCTCGGCAGGCCCCGATTCGCTGGGAAGCGGTTTTAGGCCATCTAGACCTGGATGGTTTTCCCTGTTTTAGGGGTAAAGTCCGTGTTTCCGTATGTTATATGCACTCACCCATGCCTTGATCGCCCCGGAGGAGCGCTTCACTTTGTCACCTTCCACGACCCATTTGGACGATTAGTGGCCCAGTTCGACCTCAAAACGTCCAATCCGATACCCCTTTTTTACTGTGCATGCGCGGAATGACGTCAGTTCCAGGTCACACCCATACTTCACACGACCCAATCGGACCAATAGGGGTCCACCTAGACCCCAAAATGTCCACCTCCATCTACTTGCTCAGTGCGCATGCGCACGGTCACTTTTCAACAAAATTTCAACGCATGGCCTCGAGACCCCTCCCATTGTGTTCTACCATGGACACTATAATAAAGGGGACTGGCGAGCGTCTTTGAAGGCATGTTCCTTGCGCCAAGATAAGCAGTGATAAGAATCAGACACTTGTTGATTAGCTGACGCTCGCTAAAACAACACATATTGCGAGTCGTATAGTCAGCCGTCGCTTCCAACGTTCTCCACTTCAGCCGCGTCCATGAATCGCTGCCAAATCGCCGTTTTGTTCATTTTTCAAAGATTTTTTCCATCATTTCACCTGAACAAAGTCGCATTTCAACTTCACAAAGCAGTTTTCGAACTACTTATGATTTACACAGTAATTTCCATGGGTCATAAAAAATGATGTAAAGCGCTACAATCGGTTGCATATTTGTCCGATAATTAGAAAAATTACATATTTTTCGACAGCCGTAAAACCGGAAATGCAATTATTTCCTATCCAAAATAGTAACACATTGTCGAGAAATATACAAGAGACGAAAGAATATAACCCAACAACATAAAAAATATCTTTTTTGTCAAGATATCTTGTTTCATGTGTACACAAACTGGTTGTACAAATTGCTCCAGCTATCCCGGCGGATAATTCGCACCGACAATCAACAAACTTTGAAAGAACATTTCTCACAATATATTGAAAATATCAGCATAAAGTTGTCAGAAATAAGTATATAAATATGTAACTTAACCTGTTCCAAGCATAAAAGACACGAACTGTAACTGTGAGCCTCAAAATAATCCAGAAATTGCAAGAAGTATATTCAACGAAAAACAAAATGGCGTCAATCTGGGGAAATTTTCTTTCAAGTCTCCCGCTCGAGGTCACGTGATCCGCAAGGAACATCCGAGCGATTCACACCTTTGAACCTTTGATCTTAAGCCGCTCACCAGTCTCCTTCATTATAGGGTCTCTGGTTCTACGTGGTGCGACGAGGAAAACAAGGGGCAACACCAAATACCGCAAATGTCCATGAATTCCCCTTCTCCCGCTGTATGGATATGTATGGGGCTTATAACCTAGGAGCTATACCCTGGACCCTTGACATTCCCGCGGATGACCGGATATTGCCGGAAATTACCGGACATTGCCGAAGATTGCCGGCAATTCCCGAAGAATCAGACGAAGCGGCAACCCGCGTATTTCAAGTCTCGTTGACAAGGGACTACTTTCTGTCTGCGGAGGTTTCTCCCCGGAAGCGACCGCATCACCGCCGGACATGACCGCATCACAGCGGGGGAATACAACCCCAGGAGTCACTTCCGGTCACCGGAAGTGACCTTTGCCGGAACTATAGTGATCACGTGATAGACACGTGACCTACACAAAAATGACGAAAGGAGGTCAATACCACTCATATTCTTTTCTAAAAATTATTCATACAATGAATTTGTCAATTTTCATTATAAAATTAAGAATCTGAACTGTTATTTTGTCCAAGGTAAACTGTTCCTGTCAAGCGCATATCTTCGCTACAGATGCTTTTGGGTATGCCATTCAGTAAAATGCAACATTCTACCTTGCTGAATCTCGAAATTCCCGAGTTGGTCAGGTTTATAATTTATATTTCTTGTTGAAAAAATAATTCGCACATGAAGCGCGTCTTCTGTGTTATTGGTATGTTTTCAGAGATTATAGTCAGCGAATAGGATTAAACAAATGCAGTGATATTTGCCAACGAAAAAATATGTAGATAATTTTCTCCTAAAAATATCTGTTTTTAGTGATGTCCGCCTTTCTATGGAATTCGTGAAATACGCATGGACAAAATTGAACATGTAAGTTATCAAATTTTATCATGTTCTTGAGTTTTTAAATACCGTGTCGACTGTTATACTTTGGGACATGAACGTTCATGTTGTCATTTTAATCTGCAGCCACTTTACTAACGCCGTCAATTAACTTATATTTATTTTAGCAATACACGTCATTTCAAACAGCATTTCAAACATAATGTTAACCTTACGATAATCTTAGCAAAACACCAGTCTAGTTGCTTGTCATAATTTGGCTATTTAGCATCCACGTGATTGACTTTTATGTATAGGCTAGGTCCATATATATTTGCCAATGGGTCGAAAATCGACGAGAAATGAAAAAGTGTTGAATATGGCGTCCTGAAGTCATTTTAACAGTCCAAAGCAGCTATATTTTATTATTTATATACCTCGAGTTTGAATTATATCAGTATTTCAGAGCAGTTATTATTTTCTATCTTTAAGCCGATTAATGGGCAATATATCTGATAAAATTTGACGAAACAATTTGTATTCCTTGGCCCCCGAAAATAGAAAAAAACCAAAACAGTTTACTTGATCACTGTGCAAGAATGTTAGTATGAATTTAACCTAGGGATAGGACATAAGGGGCAAAACGGAACTCCGTTCCATTATACCGCGCTAGAGATGCATGGTTCCATTTTGCCCCGAATAGCATATTTTCAACTTTTGGGCCAGACATACAAATGGGATGTTGCAGGGTTTTTGGGGTTTTTTTTATATATACTTCTAAACTGAAATATTGGTGTGACAGCCATTGGGAAAACATTTGTTGTCCGGATACTCGTTATGGACTAATGTTTTCTGTTGTGACCGAATAGGGCATTTATAAGATCAGAAGGTTTCTATTTTATTTGTCTGTCTTAATTTTCTCGTTGTTTCCGCCTCCTCAAAATTAAAAACATATTTTGGCATGGAGACCTAAGATAATGATTTCACTAATTATGGCCAGGTATTGGCAACTGCTAAGAATTACTCCATGAATGTTCCGTTTTGCCCCGTATTTCCGTTTTGTGGAATGGTTAGCGCTTTAAATTTATTAACTGCATATTATTATTACACCGTGAAAAAAGGGTGCATGTCCTGTACAATGAAATGAGCACTTTTTTGTAACACATTTCCAACAGGTAAAAATGTTCGGAAATTATTTTACAAATTGTCATGTGAAGTGATATCAAGATCACCAACTACGTCGTCTTAAATTAAATAAAAACAATGAAATAAATTGTTCACAGTATCGCCATGTTTAGAATAAAATGAGGCAAGTAGTATATAGGGTTGATTACAAGCCTCATTGACCTTTGACCTCAGAAATTTTCATATCACGTGACAGAGATCAAAGGTCAATGAGTGCACTTGAGTTGACCTGTATCCTTTCATCTTGTCTTTGACCTTGGATCATGTTTAGACATGTTAGGGCTGGGGTTTTTTCCATCACGAGGAGTGCGCATGTGTATGACGTCACTTCCGGTCTGCGTGAATCGGGCGTGACCTATGCATGTACTGTATTTGGGGAATCACGGGGAGATCACGTGATAGTTCAAGATCATATTGAATGATAGGAATGCGTGTACTGACCTGTCTGTGGGTTTTTTCCCGCCAGAATTTCGCTGTCGTCTGCTTGTGGTTGTCATGTGCCGAAGACCTGGCTCCCCGAATTGCAACATTGTTGCACGTTCGCAAGGATTGACCTATATCCGGGTCCTTTAGCAATACCATTGATGGGATGCGTGTACTGAACTTGTATTTGGGGAATCACGGGGAGATCAGGTGATAGTTCAAGGTCATATTGAATGATAGGAATGCGTGTACTGTCCTGTTCATCCGTGGTTTACATCCGGGAACTTATATCCGGGTCCTTTAGCTGTGTGTTCCGGGTACATCCGAGTTTACACGGGAACAGCCGGGTAGTTACGGAGGAAGACACGGAGGTGACCGAAGATGTCACGGAGGTGCCCGAAGAGACACGGAAGTTACCGAAGATGTCACGGAGGTCACCGAAGAGACACGGAGGTGGCCGAAGATGTCACGGAGGTTACCGAAGAGACACGGAGGTGCCCGAAGAGTCACGGACGTTACCGAAAAGATACGGAGGTGACCGAAGAGACACGGAGTTTGCCGAAAAGACACGAATGTCATGGAAAAACGTATAAAAGAGGGAATTTTTAGGGAATTGCTTCATTCATTGCCCTGCCGATCGGAGCTACCTGACCAGCCTACTCAAGACCTGCCTGGACAGCCATGGACTCCTCTGACCGAGCTAAGCTGATGCAGCACCGTGTCCAGATCATCAGTGAGATGATGAATGTGGCCGAACTATGTGATCTGCTTCAGGTGAGAAACGTAATCACTACATACATGGAAGAAGACATCATGGCACAGAATACCAATACGGCACGAAACAGAGCCCTCATGGACACTCTACCACGCCGAGGTCCTTTAGCATTTCAGGCCTCCTTGGAGGCGCTGAGAGAGACGGGGAATGCGGGAATAGCCTCTCTACTTCAACCCGAGGAACACACCTTAGTCATAGACATTCTCGAAGAGAGTACAGGTAGCAAACGTGCCCAGGAAGACCCGGAAGAGTCCTATCCACCAGCCAAACGTCCCCAACTAACACCTTTATTAATGCCTCAGCAAGAGCCTCAGCAAGCGGAGGAAGAGATGCTACTCCCTATGTCTGTGGAGCAGATGAATGACCTCATCCAGCAGGCCTACCAGGCGGCCCAGTCACCAGTCACGCCCTATTTAACTGTAACCGTGAAAGAGGAGCAAGTGCACTTTAATACACCAGGTTGGGACGATAAACCACCTAAGCATATTGCCTTGACGTTTGAGCAATGGAAAAGAGTACAGAGATACACACAAAGTCAAGTCTTCGAGGCAGTCATTGAGAACCACATCGAACATAAATTTTGTTGTGGGGACGATGTCTTCCTCACCTGTTCTATGTTCAACGACATGCTGCTGGTACATATTCGTAAATGGAAGTTGAAGAAAGATGCTACGCGTATTCCCTTATCCGAGGGAGTCACCCTGCAAATACCTGCGTGGCGGAAGCTTCAGCACCTCGCACACGAAATTTCTGAAGCTCTGCATGACCAGCTGTCTGAGTATATCTACAAAAAGTACATTGAAACCTTCCTGAATCATCTTAAACCTCGTATTGAAGGCGAGCGTATCCAACAATGTGCAGACTGTGTCGGATCGTTAGACATGCATACGTGTCTGGATGGCCCGCATCCTTTGGTGTTGGCGGCACCGTCAGACGCGCTGATGACTGAGGCGTTACACGACATCAACGAGACGGAAATCGCGGAGGCATTCGAAGCGGCCTGTCCACCGAGAATTCCCCGTCAGCAGATTGCGACCTTCCTATTCGTGCAGGAGGGGCAAAAAGATACGGAAAATGTCAAACAAGTCTTGTTGGCTAAATATTGAACATTCAGACATGAAAGACATGATTTCAAACAAGTCTTGTTAACTAAATATTGAACATTCAGACATTACCGTATTCCTACATTCTATGTTCATGCTATATTCATTCTATGTTCATTCTACCATCATGGTGGCACCGTATAACGCTTTTAAAAAATTTAACACAAAGAATTGGTGAAATTTTTATGTTCATTCTACTGTTAATAAATATTAGAAATTCAACTCATGTGTGTCAGTGTTCACTCTATGCAAGGGAAACGTGAAATGAATGTGTGTAGCAGACGACCGACAGCCCGCTTTTTTATTCTCTACCGTAAAAGGCTGAGGGCGCGCGGACGTCAGCGAAATCTGTCTAGACATCATGGCCAGAAAGAAAAGACAAACTGATCTGTGCTTTCTGCAAGATTTGGAAGCGGGCTAAATTTTTAATAAACACCAGTTGAGATCTAAAACAACTTTAAATTTATACCTTGGCATGTTATCGTGTAACCATGAAAATTTCATAGAGCTAACGGCTGCATAAAACTATATTTTTTTTCATTTTCCACGTTTCAAAAGCCCAATTTCACCTGCACGACTGTGTTTAAAGTGCGGTAAACTTGAAATAAATGGACTTACGGCTCACTTACTTTAGGCAACCTTACCACGTTAGTGTGTCATTCAGAATCCCACCAAGCTCGGCACTATGAAATCGTGGGTTAAAAATCACCACCCTTAATCCAGGATGATGCCGATTGGTCCAAAGTGTCTCGGCATTCTTCCTGGGTTAATTTACAATCCTCATTTTGTGCTTAAGCTTTGACTAGTGAAATCTCATGTTAAATGAAATCCTATACAAATAACATTACACTACCGAACAATGACGGACTTTCTCGAAGGGGGCCGATTCACAGGGCGTAGTAGAAAAAAGCGCATTTCTAACCTTATTGACCGTATGGCGCAAGCGAGTATAACAAGTGCCCATGACTCACACGGTGTATAACACCCTACCCAACAGGTTCACTATAAAGCCACCTCTCTAATTGTTCGCTTTTCTTTCCCCACCATGGCAGCGAGCGGAATTCCAACTGACGTCCGACGTCTACCTCATCGTTAATGACGATCACCTGGAGCTGGTCCAAGACGCACCGCAGAAGGTGAAGATTTTGTTATCGCTATCAGGCTGGACTCTATTGACACGATTGTTACAGGGAAAAGAGCCCGAAAGGGATTTCATGCACGTGGAAGTCGGTGTGCACATACGCACTGCTGAAGAGGATTCCCTTTTTCCCCGGTTGGAACAGTGTGGAGGTGCCCATATCACACCCTGTCCACCCTTATGGATGGCACTGAAAGATGTACTCCCCGAGGTGGATGACTTACTACACCCCGAGGTGAAAGAAGGGACTGCGGCTACCCGGAGGCTTACACCTGACTGCACCCTATTGTTGTACCCCAAACGAGTGGACCTCATCGATAGCGGACTTAGGTGTTGGTGTACACCTGAACCCAAAGCGCACGTCTCTTTGTCACCGGAAGGATAACAAGCGTCTAGTCCGTCATTCATAATCCAGCCGTCGTCCATTAGAGAATATCCGCGTCCATAATCCAAAGACCTATTCCATATTCCATATAACAGTATTAGCACCAAATCAAAAAGAAAATCATAGTACACATAAACATAGGCTTGTTTCCTGCAAGAGAGAAGCCGTCAGCAGTTTTCAATGATGCCGGCAAGACATCATGATGTTCCAAAAATATCAAATCCGTATCGCTGATCAGTATTCTAAATCCATAATATTCGTTGTAAAGTCGTTATCTAAAGAATGATGTATCTCACTCACGCTTTGATTGTGACTGTCCATATGAGTACCATGAGGATCTTGAAGTACATGGGTTCATACGGCCCCTTGAAACGGGTGTTGTTGGGTGACCTGGACGGTGATAGCATTCACCTGTGTGACGACGTCTACATTTTCTGCGGTCCCTTTTTCGCTCGACTCCTCTGTCTGAACGACGGTGATTCTACCCTGGACCCCGATCTATGGACGGCTTTGGAACAAGTATTCCCCATTGTCGATGAGGTACTATATCTATAGGAGCCACACAGTCTAGAGCGTCAGTCGCATCATGAAGCGAACCCGTAGGGACACATGTAGGGAGACCCGTAGGGACACCCGAAAGGATAAGGGTACAACACATGTGGATAAGGTGTCCAGACAGTCCAGCCGCTTATAGCGCTGTGGGAGCGCTCGCTCGAGCTGCGCAGTCCCAAGGCATCAGTCGAGCTGAAGTTCGCGAATGGTTAAAAACCCAAGACACTTATAGCTTACATCGAGTAGCCCGACGGCATTTTCGCCGTTACCGAGTCATCGTAGGAGGCATAGACGCACAATGGCAGGCAGATTTGGTCGATATGAGTCGATTTGCTACCCACAATGATGGACATCGGTACATGTTGACCTGTATCGATATTTTATCCAAGGTCGCCTGGGTGGTATCCATCCGGACCAAAACAGGGGAGAATCTTGTACAGGCGTTCCGGTAGATTTTCAGGTCGCAAACCTCTCTATTTGCAAACAGATGAAGGCACAGAATTTCTCAATCGACACTTTCAAGCCTTTCTCAAGAAACAGAAGGTGTTTTTCTTCCATACGTACAACGAAACCAAAGCCTCTGTGGTAGAACGGTTCAATCGGACATTGAAAGGTCGGATGTACAAGTATTTTACAGCCAAAAACATCCGACGGTACATCGATGTGCTACCTCAACTGGTTCGAGGGTACAATCGAGCCTATCATCGCAGTATCCAACGGGCGCCCATCGATGTGACGGAACGCAACGAACATCAAGTGCGCCGTACGCTCTACTCACCGCCTGAAGAAGGGTCTTCACCCCGTTACAAACGCGGAGATGTGGTACGGATCAGTAAAGTCAACAGACAATTTGAGAAAAGTTACTTGCCCAACTGGAGTGATGAGCATTTTGTCATCGTTCGCCATAGTCCCCGAAACCCACACATCTGTCAACTGCAAGATCTACAAGGAGAAACACTGCAAGGCACGTTTTACGAGGCAGAATTACAACCGGTCGTAAAAACACAGAAAGACTACTACACGGTGGAGGAGATTTTGAAAACGGAACGTCGACGTGGCATCCCCTATCATTTCGTCAAATGGCAAGGTTGGCCCAGTTCGTTTAATTCCTGGGTCTCTGCCCGTGACATGAAACGGATATAAATTCTACCTCACATCTCCTACAGCCTTCAGTCTAGGGTTGTACCATGGATAGTGCACAACTTCCTTTACTGCTGCGTACTCGAAAAGGACAAGTCGGTACTGTCGTGTGTATACTAACACTTCTAGGTGTGTTGTTTGGAGGTGTCTTCTACGACTTGGCGTACCTGATAGCCTGCCTACCTATCCTCTCAACCCCTCAACGTCAATACGCTAACAACAACAACAACACCATCATCTTCGAAGCACCAAACATCACGAGAGCTGATCCGTTCAGCAGGGAGATCATCGCATCCACGAAGAGTACACCCATCACGAGGGTAGCTTCGGGTAGCAGGGAGATTATTCGACACCCAACGAAAAAACCCTCAATCTTCAGCAGGGAGATAATCGCAACCACGAAGAGTACACCTATCACGAGGGGTGTTCCGGGTAGCAGGGAGATCATTCGACACCCAACGAAGGAACCTTCAATCTTCAGTAGGGTCCCCCCGATCATCGCAAGGACTACTCTAGGCCCGAACATTACACCTCTCACGAGGGCCAGGAGCAGGGAGACCTATCCTGTAGTAGGTCTTGTACCACGATTACCACGGCAACGGTATCTTGCAGACTACGATCCATGATGGGATCCGCACCAACGGTGCTGGGCCTCTGAACGCTTAGCCCAAAACACAAAATAACTGGATGGATCCACGGTGGCAGCATCCTTTCACGTGTCTCATCGTTGGACCGAACGGGTCGGGAAAAACACACTTCGTTCAACGTCTCATCGACGAGCCAGCCCTCATTTCTCCTCCCGTGGCCCGCATCCTTTGGTGTTATGGAGCTTGGCAGCCTACGTACGAGGAACTGGCACGGAGGCCTGGACTTACCTTGGTGGAAGGATTACCCACAGAGGATACCCCAGAAGACACGTTGGTGGTCGTGGATGATCTGATGGCCGAAACGGATAGTCGAGTCACCCACCTTTTTACCAAAGGAAGTCATCATCATCGGCTGAGTATCATCTACATCGTCCAAAATCTCTTCAGTAAGAACAAGGAGCACAGGAACATCAGTTTGAATGCCCAGTATGTGGTGTTGTTTAAAAACCCCAGAGACGTGTCACAAATTATGCACCTGGCGAAACAGATGTACCCTAAAAACACGGCCTTTGTTCGGGAAGCCTTTGAAGATGCCACCCAGGAGGCCCATGGCTACCTGCTCATCGACTTGAAACAAGGGACACCTTCGGCACTTCGATTGGGGACCCACATTTTTCCCGGAGAGTTCCAGACGGTGTACACGCCCAAATAAAAGAACAAGAGCGGACTTCAAACCATTCACTTTCTTCATCATGTCTGCGCGGATACGGAAGCATGCGCCGGCGCTCCGCATGTTACGCAGCGCGCCACCGGAGGTGGTCCGGGCCCTGGTGCGCGTGGCGGACGCGGGATTGGTACGGTGCTTGTGTGAAGTCGCTCATAATGTGTTAAAAAGGAATGTTCCTCTCAGTCCCCTGCAGAAAGGGAAATTGCAACGGCACAAGACGGGTCTCCGAACGCTGGTGAAGAATACGAGTTTAAAGAAAAAGAAACAGGTGTTACAGCAAGGTGCATTTCTCGGGGCACTCCTCGCGCCATTAGCAGCCTCCGTCCTGGGACCGTTAGTAGGATCCATCTTGGGACGCTAACATGGAACATACGTAAAAAATGATGCTGGTCGAACCTCGACTGTTACAAAGTTTGCAATCACCCTACCCTGTTCCTGCCACGGTACAACAACTGCAGTCCCTCGATGAAGAGATGAATAGTATACTTCAGCGCCGACTGCCCGATCACGAGAAAATTCAACTTTACCATCAGAAGCTGAACCGGTACAAGACGTTTATGGATCAATATAGGGGTGGTTCAACACCCACACTACCACAACTACCCACACCAGCACCAACAACCTCATCCTCTGCCTCACCTCAGCTCGAAGAGGAAGTGTTGGCCAGTGTCCCTGAGGCATTCAAGACCAAGGCTCGTTTATTGTTGGACCGGGTGAAACAGAATCCTGATATGAGTTGGACCGAACAGGGGCAGCTGCTTATTCGAAACCAAGCGGTCCCGGGGTCTCATATCACCGATCTGATCAACGATACGGTACGTTCTCGCAAACACTCTAATCCACCGGGTTGGGAAGCCTTTGCTAGAGCGACGTCCCTCGAGAATTGGTAGGAAATCGTGAACGTTGGAACTGGATGCAAGCACCCTCTCGACTTCCCCATACCTGGGAACCGCAGACCCCTCCCAAAACACCCTCACGGCGGGGACGTTCTTTTCACCCCTATGCTACCTCTATGCCGGCCACACCGCGCCGATCACGACCGCAGCTACAAACCCCCAAGACCTGGGACCCCTATTAAAGCCGGGAGCGAAAGCAGAAAACGTCAGTCGTCATGTTTTACCTCACGTTGCCCAGTAACAGTTCGCTCGATGTGTTTCCTGACAACACCTTGGCCAAGTACGTGACCCAGTTACCGCAACCGTTGCATTTACCTGTACGATGGGAATGCGGACTCGTGGATATGCAATACTACAGAGATACACTCGGAGCAATGGATGCGACCACCATTGCCAATAGCGGGTTCGGCCATCGCAGACAGTCTACAGCCAGTAGCCGGTCCGTGGATATGATGGGACGACTGCACGCCGATCTGTTCCTGCAAGACCGCTACATGATGAGCGGCGTATCCAACAAGATCAAGTTGATCCGTTCCCCACTCACTTTCGCTTTGATGGCCGGTGGAGATCCCGCCCATTACAAGATCATCATAGAAGATGCAGCCCTGTTTGTCCGTACGGTGGATTTGCAACAGGGGAAGTTGTACAGACCTTTTGGTCTTTGATATATGTTGGCATTTGTGGGAAGTTGATGCTGGGTCGACATCGGGCCTTACAGACTAGTCTTTTGTGTTAATTGCCGTCATTTACATCTGACGACGATACAGCTCACCAATCGCCAATGTACGAGTTGTCACAGCGAAACAGCTCACCAATTACCAGTATACGAGTTGTCAGAGCATTTCCATCACAGCTCTCTAGATTTGTATCTAATACCGCTTATGCCGGTGCTAGGGGCCGTGTGATCATATCATCCATGTTGCCACATGAACAGGTACAATCAAAGCGTACCTGAGATACAACACATATCACGAATCGTTAGATTCTTGGTATGTGCTTTAGAATAGGTTAACCAGAAGACTATTCTGTGAAGTCATATGACGCAGTCAGTATGTCGGGCACCTCTTCCCACTTCCCTTATATGTGTTGTAACATGGAAGCCTTATCGAAAAAAAACAGCCCTGTACCCCGTCCGACGCGTACAGACCAAGGTGTTCTCTGTGCCAGCAGGTACGATGATGGCCAATCGTGAAAATTTATTTCTAGGGAATCTGCCTAAACGTCTTACCCTGGCGTGTGTCACCAATACCAGTTTCAATGGCCAGTGGACAGAGAATCCGTTCCACTTTCAACATTTCAACATCAACTTTGTGGCACTGCACGTGGCCGGTCATCAGATTCCAGCCCGGCCGTTACAACCGGATTTTGGTAACCATCACTATGTGCGGAGCTACCTGAACCTGTTTACAGCCACAGGACAAAACAATCAGGACGAAGGTAATACCATCACTCGACGAGACTTTGTCCGTGGGTACACTTTGTTCGCATTCGACCTCACCCCTACCTTGGAACACGATCATCAACTGGCCTTGCTCAAGAAAGGAAACTTACGGTTGGAACTGCGTTTCTCGGTAGCTCTACCCCATACCATTAACGTGATTTGCTACGCCGAGTTTGATAACGTCATCACCGTGGATCAGCAAAGAAACGTCCTGTGTGACTACGCCAGCTAGAGTCATGGATACAGAGCAGCTCATCGCCATACTCCAGCAGGATCCCCGGGTACCCTTTCGAGGTGTGTTTCTACGCAATGTCTTTTCCACCCCATCCACCCCTGCGGCCTACTTTCTGAATACTGACCCTGGTACTCGACCGGATGAACATTGGGTGGCTGTATACGTGGACGCCCGGGGTCAAGGAGAATGCTTTGATTCCTACCGACTTGCACCCGTGCATCCCGATTTGACCCAGTTCATGGAAGAATCTACTACAGTGTGGCGTTGGAATACTAAAAGATTACAAGGACCCTTGAGTAGTGTAGGCGGACAGTACTGTGTGTTTTATCTCACTCACCGGAGTAGAGCACATTCTATGCAAACGATTGTACATATGTTTGATGATTATTTTCAAGCCGAAGACAGCGATGTCTTAGTGTACTACTGGGCTGCCTCTCGTTTTAATGTGCATGTCCCATTTCTCTGGTTGTCTTAAATGCGTTCTTATTGTTCTGACGTTCATTGATGTTCAATAAAAAATTCATGAAAACACAAGTGACGTTTTGACTTTTTTTTATATTCAGGCGAACAAGAAGGGTTAAAATATGTACAAAGAATGTGAACAGTAGAGTTACAATTATATTCAGGCGAACAAGAATGGTTAAAATATGTACAAAGAATGTGAACAATACAGTTGTAAAAACTGTCAGGAGTAGGATTCGAACCCACGACCTGCATTGGGCAGACCAGCACTGTTAACCGGCGCCTTAGACCACTCGGCCATCCCGACTGTTACAGGTGTATATTAATTTTTTTACAGTACTAGTTTAACTCATATTATCAAAAAGTCAGGTAGGTGGTACTGACTCCATCGGGAAGGACTTTCCGTTTCGGATAGAAAAATGTGAAGGCATCTAGTTTCTGGATGTAGGTTCGCATCTGGTGGTCGACGACCCGGAATCCTCTGTTAGTGCCACTCGCACTGGCCTGGCTTTGCAGCACGCCCAGGTAGAGGGCTTTGTCGATGGCAGGGTCACGTCGGTTGACGCCTTTACAACTAAACTTGTTGCTTCCATCACCTCCGTAACAATAGTACGTCTTGGACGACAGGGCGATCATGGCATCTCCACTCCACTCTAACTTGAAGAGACCCGGCGTCCGCTTGTCGTACTGGTAATGCTCGCGTCGGGGTAGCCACTGGTCCCGTTCCGCCTCATACTGCGCACGTAATTCAGGTTTGACGAGTGACTCCCAATCCGCATTAGAGATGGCCATGTAGGCAGAGTCCGTGTCCATCTCCATGAGTTGCCAGTCTGATGGGTTGAAATATACCGCCATGAAATCGTATAAAAATTGCAGCATCCTCAGCTTGGCCACCTGGTATACCATACATCCAATTTGGAGCGGAAGGTTGTAACGAATGGTCTTCTTGGCTGAACTGACTTCATACGTATCATCATCGATGACGTCCACGGATCGAAACAGAGGCGTGTTGATCTTTTTGCGCGCTTGTTGGGTGGTGCAGATATTCACGTTGAGTGACCGTTTTTCCATAGTAACCATTGCCCGTGAGTTTCCAGGATTCGCTGATAATGGCCTGACTAGGATCTTTATCGCCTTGACGACGGGCAGATGTGACGATGTCGGCATGCCCCGCAAAACAGTCGTTCGGCACGTACTGAAGGACTTGGTACACTCGCGTCACTTCGAGACCGTGGCTCATGTACCACTGTAGCAGAGGGGTACCCAGCAAGATTTTTTCTCCCCACATGCTCCCGATCAGCATCCGACGAGGACGAGGCAGGCATTGTCATTCCGACTCACCAGTGTGTTTTTAAAGATGGGAGGGCACTGGGCGGATAGTGGCTTGAGGTTGTCTGGAACATGCAGATCGCATTCTACAAACCCGTAGAGGTCCCCGGAACGAACGGCGTCGAGAGGCTGTGGCTGGGTCAGGAGTCGTCGGCGACTGAGAGGGTACTCTCGCGCTTTAAGGAAGCGGCGTAAGTATGGAAGGGCCTGGCACATGGTGTGAAATTCACACTCCCACATTTCGATGAGCTGGTACCCCATCTCTTTCACGTAATCCCCGTTCTCCACCACTTCTGCCCGTAGTTCTTCCGTCGATTTTCCACGCCGTTCGTTGAAGCGGCCAGCGCTGAAATGGCATTGGTGGCCGTGCCAGTAACACCCGTAAAATTGGAATACGGTGGGTTTATTGTGGAGTATAGCAAACCCATCGACGGATCGGAGAGTCGACGATCTCCTATCCGCTTCTCTGTGGCGTTGGTTTGGTGTCGTATAGAAATTCCCCGTCGATCGGCTTCCCAGTCCAACCACTGGTCAGCCAGATGCTTGTACGGTGTACGTTCAGGTCGGAAATGCTGGCCTTCCGCCAACCAGCGTGTATAATGCCCACTGGGCATGGGTTGGGCGAGAGACCACAGATACAGGGCATTGGCGTCAAATCCGATGATTTTGGCACAGGGTTTCCCACCTGGAAGGGTGGTGACGTCTTTCTCGTGATAACGGTGGAAAATAAGGCTGGGTCCGCCGACGATATTCTGCTTTAAACAATCATACATATCCGCGTCTTTTTGTTGTATGAGTGAAAAGTACGTGGAACAATCTTGAAAAAGATGGCGAAGCGCGAGACCCGGTAAACTCAAGCACTCTTTGAATATGTCCACGCGCATTTGATCCCGAAAGATTTGGGCCATTTTCTCGGCCGCTTCGGGGAAGGGAACCACGTCTAAGTTGTTATAATACACCAGGAAATCACGCAAGGTCTGCATATGTTGGTCGTTCCATACTTGCTGTAGTTCCCGGTACGTGTCTTCCGGACATTCCACTTGCTTCAGATCGTCGAAGAAAGCGTCCCGGGGTGGTAACTGTGTTTCCTCCAAGCGGTCGAGCGTTGATATATAGGTGTAAGGGAACCTCCCTTTGGTTTGTGCACAGTCATAGTCATAGGAGCTAAGTAGTTGCGTACATCCAGGAAATGGAGTGATGTGGTGGTGAGGGCCATGTGGTTGATCTTTTTGATGACGGACTTGATGGTATCGGACTGGGCCAAGTAAGGGTAGAGAAATTCCTTCACCATGTTCAAGTCGTATCGCCCCGAATTGAAGCCGATCACAGGTAACTGGCCTAGGTATTGTAGGAAGCGCAACTTGAGTTTCTCCGCATACGGCTTGGGTAAGGGTACATCCTCCGCCTGAATGTCCTGCATCGCCGAGTCCGACTCCGTCTCCGACTCCGTTTCCGACTCTTCATCGTCGCTGAAGGACACACCAGGTGTAGGAATACGATCGTCGAGTTGGTCCAGCACGTCCTCGAACTTGGACACCAACAGTTCTGTGCTGGCCGCACTCACTGCCTCTAAATACTCCATCATTCGAGTAATCAACTCATGGGAATCCCCAGCGTCATAGCCGGGTACGTTGCTGGAAATACTGACACTCAGGGGAATATGGCGCTGTGTCCACTGCGTTTTGGCTGAGAAAATGTCCATGGGTTCCAAAATGGCCTCGAAATCATAACACGGCCGGTAGGGAAAATAACGGTCCTCTAGTGGTATGACAATCCCCTCATCAGCCAGGTCTTCGAAAATAGTAGGCGTGTTATGGTACACTCCACCAGGAAATTTGCGTTTCACAGCGTTGTCACAAATCTTCTGGTGCCGATGTAGATTGGTGGACTGGTCAAACACACGATGGCATTGAGAACAACTGTAGGATTGCGCGTACAGGCCCATATCGTAGATCAGCGAAAAATGACTCACCCCTCCGTTGTCGAAGAGGCATGCCGTTCTGTTGAGCGATGAACCAATTGAGCCACAAATGTATCCTCCTCCTCCTCCTTCAGTAGTAAACGGTACACAAAGATATTCACGTGGAACAGTGTTTCCACGACATCCAAATACTTGAATGGGACTCCCCGGAACTGCCGCGGGTCAATGTCTTGCGCCTGTAGATACTCTTCCCAATACAGTGTTGCATTTCTATCACAAGTTTGGGGTTCCCACTGGTCCAAATGAACGGCCAAACACCGAAACAGACATTTCCGGTCTTTGTAGGGCGCATGTTTTCCGCTCGTTAACGCATACAGGCCTTTTTGATTGAGCAGCCAAGGCGGAAGAATAACAGGAGCGCCGATGGGGTGATTTCTCATTTTCGTGACGAAAAATGTGACGTTCCTTACCATTTCTACAGTTCATTTGGTGTTGGGACGTTGCAACCGGGCCCATTCCAATGGATCCAACGTAGTGAGTTGGTCGATGAGTGGCTCCAGAGAAATAGCATGAACGTGAACGGCTGGTCAAACACATATGAATTATTACTGGGATAGAAATACCGCAGTTGGTCCGTCTCTTTGTGCCGTAAGATATACCCAAATGTCACATTCAATTTGAAGGCTGTCACCTGATCTGTAAAAATGTTCTCGACGTAAGTAGGAAGATGCGTGAGGTCCTCCAACCGAAAATTATACAAATCCAATAGACGACGGTGACGGTAGAAACAACGGCGTATCGTGGTCCAGTGACGGCGGTACAATTACAAGCGTCTAGTCCGTCATTCATAATCCAGCCGTCGTCCATTAGAGAATATCCGCGTCCATAATCCAAAGACCTATTCCATTTTCCATATAACAGTATTAGCACCAAATTCAAAAAAGACAATCATAGTATACATAAACATAGGCTTGTTTCCTGCAAGAGAGAAGCGGTCAACAGTTTTCAATGATGCCGGCAAGACATCATGATGTTCCAAAAATATCAAATCCGTATCGCTGATCAGTATTCTTAATCCATAATATTCGTTATAGAGTCGTCATCTAAAAAATGATGTATCTCAGTCACGCTTTGATTGTGACTGTTCATATGAGTACCATGAGGATCTTGAAGTACATGGGTTCATACGGCCCATAGCCCCGGGTTAAGCGGAATTAGACACAAGTTTCGAAACGTAGCGCCATAGATCTTGCACGCTAAGGTCGTATTTTGCTATCAGCATGCGATATGTATCGCCAAATTTGAGAAACTCTGAGTGTAGGCGCTTGGTGGAATAGCCCTGTTTTTTAGGTTTCTGCCTCAATGTTTTGTGACGTTGATTAAAATCGTCACATTTAACACAGGATCTAGCAAACGCACTCACACGCTCGTCTTCGGGTAAGACTTCAGCCGGAGGCGCTCCTGGATCCTCTGGAAAATCTTCTCCACGTCTCATGCTATCGGTCTGGCTTCAGGCTCCACTGGTAGGCTGGTCACTCCTCAGGTAGACTGGTCAGGTAACTCCGGTCAGGCTGGCTCAATCACGGTGCTGCATCAGCTTAGCTCGGTCAGAGGAGTCCATGGCTGTTCAGGCAGGTCTTGAGTAGGCTGGTCAGGTAGCTCCGATCGGCAGGGCAATGAATGAAGCAATTCCCTAAAAATTCCCTCTTTTATACGTTTTACCGTGACATTCGTGTCTTTTCGGCAAACTCCGTGTCTCTTCAGTCACCTCCGTGTCTTTTCGGTAACGTCCGTGACTCTTCGGACACCTCCGTGTCTCTTCGGTAACCTCCGTGACATCTTCGGCCACCTCCGTGTCTCTTCGGTGACCTCCGTGACATCTTCGGTAACCTCCGTGTCTCTTCGGGCACCTCCGTGACATCTTCGGTCACCTCCGTGTCTTCCTCCGTAACTACCCGGCTGTTCCCGTGTAAACTCGGATGTACCCGGAACACACAGCTGAAGGACCCGGATATAAGTCCCCGGATGTAAACCACGGATGAACAGGTCAGTACACGCATTCCTATCATTCAATATGACCTTGAACTATCACCTGATCTCCCCGTGATTCCCCAAATACAAGTCAGTACACGCATCCCATCAATGGTATTGCTAAAGGACCCGGATATAGGTCAATCCTTGCGAACGTGCAACAATGTTGCAATTCGGGGAGCCAGGTGTTCGGCACGTGACAACCCCAAGCAGACGACAGCGAAATTCTGGCCGGAAAAACCCCACAGACAGGTCAGTACACGCATTCCTATCATTCAATATAACCTTGAACTATCACGTGATCTCCCCGTGATTCCCCAAATACAGTACATGCATAGGTCACGCCCGATTCACGCAGACCGGAAGTGACGTCATACACATGCGCACTCCCCGTGATGGAAAAACCCCAGCCTTAGCATGTATAAACATGATCCAAGGTCAAAGACAAGATGAAAGGATACAGGTCAACTCAAGTGCACTCATTGACCTTTGTCCTCTGTCACGTGATATGTAAATTTCTGAGGTCAAAGGTCAATGAGGCTTGTAATCAACCCTATATACTACTTGCCTCTTTTTATTCTAAACATGGCGATACTGTGAACAATTTATTTCATTGTTTTTATTTATGAGGCTTGTAATCAACCCTATATACTACTGAGGCACAGTTATTCAGCTCGAAAAGTATATCTGAAAGTTCAAACATTTTTATTGGATAGTGTGGGAGTTATTAGCGAGGATATATAGTTCAAGGCTACATTTTTACAAACCGTTACATTCAAGTACAAATAATTCACTTGCAGTACACAGAATAACAAAATTGTCACTAAATTATAGTTTCCTGAATGAATAGCTTTCAGCAAATATATAACTCGTTTTGATGAGCTTTATTGCAATTTAATTGAGCAAAAACTGATAAGGCGTGGAAAATCTTATCGCCAGGGATCGCTTATTTAGTGTTATATGTACCGTATTATGTCCCAATTTCATGGCTCTTCGCTCAAAAACATAGGAAAAACACAGTGGCAAATGTAACGGAGAAATCGAGCAAAAATTGTCGAGGAGCGAGTTTATTCAATTTATGACCGCTATATTTTCTTCAACCATATCTTATAACCCAGTCTAAATCACACTTAATTTTCAGCAATACTTGTTAAAAAGTTCATTTGCGGCGCTCGCCGAATATAATCCGGTCGTAAGTGGCCAACTCCAGACGTCTTGTCTGACAGTTCATTCTATAGATTAATTAATGGTATAAAGAAATATTTTTTGTCACTTTTTTGCCACCAACCCATATAATTAATTATGGGTTTTAATATTATGGGGGAAAAAAATCATTTTCGATTTTTGGAAGCCTATAAGGCATCTTGGAAACTTATTAAGTTTCGTTACCTTTCCTTTGTGAAAGTTACCCGATATATCCTACAAAACCGACATTTATAGGCAAATGAGTATATTCATATCCATTGAGAATGAATAATGAAATAGGTATATCAACTATCTGACGAAGGAATTCAATTCACACTTGATTTTCAGCCTAAATCCACACTTTAGATTTGAGGTGTTCTCCTATCTATTAACATGTTATTTAGGATCTTATCTCTATTTAGTCGGGGCTGTTAGGGCATAAAAGGGACTGTTTGGTTCAGATTCTTCCAAAAGCACCAAATTTGGCCCATATGTCGCCCATACAATACCTTTTCGATTTTTGACGGGCGCCAAGGTAGTCGCCCCCTGGGGCCGCCATATTGGCGAAATTCATTATGGCCGCCACCCGGGTTAGAGGTCAGTCAATAAAATGGCTAGAATAATAAATAATACAACTTTTTAGTGGTTATCGGAGTCGGGAAATCTGATTCTGATCTTATTTCAACGATTTGAGGTCAAGGTCACCCTAAAGGTCATTTTGGGGTCAAATTCGTCATTTTTAGTGGTTTTTAGTCGAGATATACAAACTAACTCATTTTATCGATTTTCGGGGTTGAGTAACCCGAATCTGGCCATATTTTGACAATTTGAGGCAATATTGCATGTGAGGTTCACGACAGATGTCACCCGAAACAGAGATCAACCGGAAGTCAATTATAGGAAACACCAAAAGGGCTAGAATCACAAATAATACCATAGGGCTTTGCGGCATCGGAGAATTAGATTTTGACCGTATTTTGACGATTTGAGGTCATGGTCACCTCATTTGAGAATTAAAGGTCAAAGATCAACACTTGCTACTAAAAACAATCGAAACAAGATTATTCAGGAACAAATGTTACTAAAATACTTCGGAGATGACATCTGCTGACAAAATGCTATAACTATGCCGCTACGTGCATTTAAATGTTCAAATTAAATGCCGCTTAAGCCACAGTATACGAATGATTACTTTTACCACCTATGCCTTCTGGCTTGTTCTATATGATACCAACAATAAATAATACTTGTCATCACCGCCCTAGTTATTAACGCACCCGCCTTCGCATTTGCAGGGGGTCGTGTATCGGACATCGGCACAGTTGCATTTGCACCTTCGCGTGCATGCCTTGAGTCAGCCTCAGTACATGAGAATGGCATATGCCATAGAAGTGTCGCTGAGAGTGGTCCATAGCGGTTGCCATGTACTGGTGCAATCTTTGTGCCAGTCAGGGATTCCCTGCTGGAGTGAAGCGACTCCAGTAAAAACTCGCTTGCAGCTGCGCTCGCTCCACATGCTGCAAAAGCGCGGCTTGGGAGGTGGGATGTTTTCCAGCGATCTGGTTGCAGTAGTGAAGAGGTGATGCTTGGCCTCATTGACACCGGCTGCACCACATCCCTTGCTGCACATGAGTACGATGAAGCGTTCTATAAGCTCCATATGCACGGATTGGAGAGTGTCAGGATCATGCGTGAGAGCCACTAGTGTGTCCGTGGGGTCCGATATGCTTGTACAGGCTGCCCAGGTGGTCTTTTTGCCACATCCAAGAAACTGTGAAGTCGTCTTGCATCCCGTTAAGCTGTGAAAGAGAGGTAGTGCCACGAACTTTGACGGACCAAGATCGGAACAGATGGTTTGGACTGGAATGCCACAATACTTTTTCCTGAACCCCTAACATCCCGAAGTATGAATGGATCAGCGGCTTCTTAAAAAATATTAACAAAAGGGAGCCGTTCTCGTTCATCAGCACACAGATCTCCAAGACTGACATGAGCGGAAAGCTCCTTCCGTGTACACGTTTTGAGTCCGTGTTCTTCAACAGGCGTTATGACCTCACAATACTTCAACCGTGCAACCATTCCGAGGGTCCTCCTGCATCTAGCACATGCCACGGAGGAGGGTCATACAACAGCCTATGTTCGCACGATGGACAGCGATGCCCGGTCTTTGGAGACCCTCGGTCTATCGGAACTCTTGGTGGACTTCGGTACTGGAAAGAAATATTTTGACATTCAGTCCATTCCGTTTGTTCCGATATCGGTCCGTCAAATCCTTGGCACTACCCGTCTTCCACGGCCTTACTGGGTGCGACCCGATTTCACAGTTTCTTGATAGCGCAAGCCAGAAGGTATAGATACTAATAATCTTTGGTATATTGTTGCTAAAGCCATCTTGGTATGCCTACAATTGACCTCTGATTCGGATGACCTCTGCCGCCAGAGACCAATATACTTTGTAGGAATTGGTGATTATATTTCTGTGAAAGTTTCAGTGAAAGTTTTCCTATTTCTCATGAACGGGAATTAGACGTCTCTGAGGTGAGCCTCTTCGTATAATACCGCAAAGGTTGCGTGTTTCACATGAGCGATAACCTACAAGTCCGGTGGAAACATTGAACGGCATAATATGAACGACTTGATATGATGGGCAGGAAGGGTGATCTGCAGCTGGTTCTTTTGGCTATTTTTTAGCGTTGTGTTACCTAATGGTGCGCGCCGCGGTTTCATAGGAATGTCTCCTCCCTGAGTTCATAATAAGAAAGATCGACCGCTTTTGACCACATGATAATTATTTATACGTTTATAGTTGCGGATATATGTTGTACGATTCCGTTGGGTATTGTCAGTTTTTCACACGGACATATGGGAATTGGTGGCTGGGTTTGGCTACTGTCTGGCCAGGGTCAGTGAGTAAAGTTATGTCACGTTGGTGAGCTTTAAAATCATGACTCATTTACGGCTAGAAAATTTGACAAAAACTGATAGCTCAATGGTCCTGTATTTTCACCATTTTGAATTGGCCGCACGACATGAAAGACGAGACAACGTATTTCACTA
Source organism: Hanleya hanleyi (assembly GCA_036873755.1). Lineage (NCBI taxonomy): Eukaryota > Metazoa > Mollusca > Polyplacophora > Lepidopleurida > Hanleyidae > Hanleya > Hanleya hanleyi. Next base: position 42,625 of record JAVTVY010026938.1, read on the forward strand.
AAATCGCGACTGCAGATTTCTCTGCAAAATGAGCCCAAAATAATCATTTTTCTGAGGGTTTTCCTGGAAAATTGAAGCAAGTTTAAAGGGAATTGTGTTTCATGTTTTTATCACATAACTGAAATCTGTCACGGAGTAATGGTACAAACATTCTTTTTAAGATGATATATGGATATAACAGGTTTGCGTTAAATATCACTTGACTATTGGTGGAACGATAGGACACCCCGTTGTTTATTTGCAGCTCAACTGGATAACTCTAGTTTGCAGCGTTGAGGACATGGCGCCATCGAGAAGCGAAGATATATCATAATTTCAATTTGCTCATTTTTGCCTAGCCAATTTTATTTAAAGAACTAGATTTGGTATATGAAATATATGAATTTTCTGTCTACTACATGGTATATTATTGGTGGTATAACATACTTACTGTATAGCTATATACAAGAGTTTTCTCCCCCTGTGCTGACATCTAGTTTGTGCGACTGTCGCAATTAGGTCTTATAGCCACGAAATAAACTTGCCAAAAGTATTTTTCAATACGAAACCACTCGCCAGCAAGGAATGAATGAACAGACTGTGAACGTTTTGTGATTTCACAATTATTGATGTTGTCTTAAGTGTAAATGACCTTCAGTTTTGATGTTATTTCAGTTCTTTTTAGTTTTTCTCAGTTTATCGCGCTTTATTTAAAATCTGAACATCAATCACGGTCTTTGTACAGCTGATTAAATGTTGATTAAAGGAGATTATTCTTGAGTTATAGCCTACAACTAGGCCCATGGGCTTATATGGGGATCTATTATTCTGAATATTATCTTTTTCAACCTGTTAATTGGACTGTATTGCACTGGTGTATACACCCTAATCTCGAATCTTGGAGGTGGCCCCCATTCCGGACAAGACTCTGGTTGCACAGCATTGCAATATATTACTTTTTCATACATTTAAGGGTCCACTACATGTATTGAAACGTTGTTTTTGTGGTTAAAGGTTAAATATCTTGAAAATATATAACAAAATTCGTGAACTATGTTTTTCCTGATTTCAATATCTTCGAATTTTTTTCAAACAGATCAAAATTTACAAAGTTCACACCTATTTGGCATCAGTATTGCATCTACTAATACTCAATTATATGTTTGCGAAGTTTGAGCTTGATGTGATTTGTTATTTTCAAATTATTGAAACTTTTGAAAAGTGACATCAGTTTCTTCCAAAAACTACAATGTCACACTACAATTCTAGCTAACCCTTAAGGGAGTAGATCACATTTATTTCTAGTGTGCTTAAATCTTCAGGGATAACTTGTCAGGCTAAGATAAGATGAAGGTACAGCAGCACCATTTATAATTGGTCCACCACAAATGACGATGCTGGCAGGGGAAGTGGACCGCTTTGGTAGATGTTTTAGGTCGATAACCCGTGTCTATGATTGTAAGATTTTGAAAGTGGAGATCTCTCCGATAAACCATGCATCCCACAGTGGCCATGTTGCTTTTTATGTGTAAAGTTCATTACATATTTTTATGGTGTTGACATTGAAGTTGGTGAGAGAAAATAAGTTGGGAACATGAATAAGTTGTTGAAAATAATTTTTAAACGGAAACCGGATAAGATCCAATCTGTGTGCTTAAAATTTAAGTGGCCATCTTGGATTATGCAGGTCACTAAAAAGCAATCCCAACTGTAATCTCCAGTATGTCAAACCACTCTCCAAGTTCAATCGTTCAAGTTATTGTCCGGACACGATTCAACTGCTGAAACTCCTGGCGATCATCTTGGATTACACAGGTAAATGAAGAGAATACCAACCGTCTTCTCATCGAGGTCAAGACTCTTTCCAAGTTTGAAGTAGATTGGTTCAATAGTTCTCGAGTTATTGGTCGGACCTGAAATGTGTAGAGATCCAACTGCTGACGGTGGCCATCTTGAATTACACAGGTAACTGAAGAGGAATGCCGTCATCTCACCAATGGCAAGGCGCTCTTCTAGTTTGAAGTCTATCAATTCAACAATTCTCGAGTTATTGGTCAGATTAAACATATGTGTAAATGGATGACGTCGGCCAGATTGAATTATGCAGGTAACTGAAAAACAGTCCTAACCGCCCTCTCGTCGATCACTTCAATCATTCTCGATCTATTGCTCAGACAAGATCCAAGTGCTTAAAGTACAAGATGGCTGACAGTGCCCATCTTGAATTACACAGGTGACTGAACAGCAATCCCAACTGTCCTCTCATGATGTCAAGACACTGTCCAAGTTTGAAGTGGATCGTTCGAATCGTTCTCGAGTTATTCTCCAAACAAAATCCAAGTGCTGAAAATCCATGATGGCTGGCGGTTATCTTGGATTACACAGCTAACTGAAAAACAATCTCAACCATACTCTCAGCGATGTCAAGACACTACCCAAGCTTGAAGTCGATCGGTTCAATAGTTCTCCAGTTATTGGTCAGACAAGAAATGTGTAAAGATCCGACTGCTGAAAATCCAATCTGGCTGATGGCGGTCATCTTGGATTACACAGGAAACTGAAAAGCTGTCGGTGAAGTAGATCTGTTCAATAATTCTTGAATCATTGGTCAGACAAGAAATGTGTAACGGAAAGATCGAATTACAGATTGTGTTTCTACCTTCTGTATATATTTGGTTGGAGACAATGAGCTCATGTTCACGTTTAGGGCCCATTACAGCTAATTGCCCTTAGTCCCCCCCTCCCCCCGTTTACCACATAAAGAAGAATTTAAACACTTCTTGCGAAATATGGAATAATTTTTTTTTGTAAAAAGTAGATATAACAGATAAATGGAACCTTTTTGGCCCGATGTCCAAGGGAGGTGGACATTGGAGGTGGAGATTGGAAATATCCCAGGAGGTTCATCTCTAGCGAAAGGCATTTTATAAGATTGCCTTTTGTTGGAAGTGAATATGGATTTATTCATGGGGTACCACACACATAAAATAAAGGCACTGGATATTGTTCCGTAATACGGTATAATAGCGCGATCGATATGCTAATCATTTTCCGCATACCAATAACCACTTTGTGTTAGTGAATATGGTTTCGTAATGCGGTATAATAGCGCTAGCAGGATGTTACGCCTTCAGCATTTGCAAATCAATCTATAATGCCAAGGATAAATAATAGGATCGCGCTATTTTTTGTTGACAGACGCAACGATAGGTTTATAGCTCGAGCCTCGCATACTAATTTTTATTCCAGGAAAGGCTGAAAAGGGAGAGATTAAAATTATTAAAATGCAAATTTGAAATGCAAGTCTATATGGATTGGAGGGTGTATAAAAAAGTGTCAGAGTTTAAAATATGGAAACTTATGCACCACCAGCTAGTTAGATCTATTAAAACCAGGACAGTAAAAATGTCTGGAATAAACGTACTGTATACATTTACATGTTCTGATTTATACAGATATGAAACACTGAACTTTGATTAGACAAGTGATTAAGTTACCAGTACATGTGCTGGGATTTTGAATACAACATTTTCTGATTATTTTTTTTTTGGGCAGTCAAACCGGGCTGTAACGTTGGGTTATGATGTCGGACAATAACCCATACACTATAGCTTGGTGTTCATAAAGTTGAGCTCGTCAACTGTTTTTGACCTAGCACACCTATGCCTAATGTTAATCTCTGGTGTCCACTTAAACCTTGTCGTCAATTACGCGAAAGGACAAATAACCCGATCGCGCTATTCAGCCTTTTCCACGGATTAATAACCTCTACGTAAAATAAAGATTTCAGAATTACAAGCGTTTGGTGAGTCATTCATAATTCAGCCGTCGTCCATTAAAGAATATCCGCGTCCATAATCCAAAGACTTATTCCATGTAACAGTATTAGCACCAATAAAAGCGTACCTGAGATACAAGACATATCACGAATCGTTAGATTCTTGGTATGTGCTTAAGAATAGGTTAACCAGAAGACTATTCTGTGAAGTCATGTGACGCAGTCAGTATGTCGGCACCTCTTCCCACTTCCCTTATATGTGTTGTAATTGCAAGCGTCTAGTTCGTCATTCATAATTCAGCCGTCGTCCATTAAAGAATATCCGCGTCCATAATCCAAAGACCTATTCCATATTCCATATAACAGTATTAGCACAGAATTCAAAAAGGCAATCATAGTATGCAAAGACATAGGCTAATTTCCTACAAGAGAGAAGCGGCCAACAGTTTCCAATGATGCCGACAATACATCGTGATGTTCCAAAAATATAAAATCCGTATCGCTGATCAGTATTCCTAATCCATAATAATCGTTGTAAAGTCGTCATCAAGAGAATGATGTATCTCAGTCACGCGTTGATTGTGGCTGTTCATATGAGCGCCATGAGGATCTTGAAGTACATGGATTCATACGGCCTCTAGCCCAGGGTTAAGCGGAATTGGACACAAGTTACGAAACGTAACGCCATAGATCTTGCACGCTACGCTCGTATTTTGCTATCAGCATGCGATATGTATCGCCAAATTTAAGAAACTTTGAGTGGAGGCGCTTGGTAGAATAGCCCTGTTTTATAAGTTTCTGCAACAATGTTTTGTGACATTCATTAAAATCGTCACATTTAACACAGGATCTAGCAAATGCTGCTAGGCGAGATATGTATACGCCATATGCAGGTCCCACTGGAATATTACTGTCCAGAAAGGGATAGTTTACGATGTCGAAATTGTAATCATCTCTTTTATCGTCAAGACGACGAGAGAGAAAGCCCGCTTCATTTTTATGGAGATATAGATCTAAATATGATGTGCCTGTAGGGCTATCTGTAGTTTCCTTCAAATGCAGTGAAGGTGGATATATATCCTTCACTGCGTCATTTATATAGCGATTATCCACAGCGAGAAGATCGCCTATATAGCGTTTGGTGAATGAGAGAGAGAATTAAGGTTAGCGTCGCGTTCAGCAATATTTCAGCTATAAACTAATGCATTAAAACATGTAAATACAATGAAATTTATACAACAAACCGATCTCTCTCAAGTAATCTAAAATACAATCTTCTTTTCTCGATTAAAATATCTTCCAGAGTAGCTGCTCGATAAAAGTTGTCTCTTACAATCTTAAAATCTATACAGTCGATAAGAATATGTTTCACCGTGAGATCATCGTGGCATGGAATATACCTTGGAAATGGCTCTTTATTTAGCAAATGCTCGTGAGTTAATCGTGTAAAGCCGATTCTACATCATCTAATCATGGTCTGATCGAAACGTTTCTGACTGTTCCGATGAGTATAGCCTACAGTTTTTTTTGAATTCGTGAAGTTTGTTATTATCCATAGCATCCCACGAAGATTGAAACAACTTTCTCACATAAGCTCAGAGAAGGAACGGGCTTTGAATGGATCGGTTTTTAAAAGCGTCTGCATATAGTCATATGCATACGAAGGTCAGCCTACAAGAGTGCACAATTAGTACCCCTGTGGAGGGTAAGAATGTCCCCTGCATTGGAGTATCGTAGGACACTCTAACCAGGTTATGGTTGTCCTAGGAAGGATTGGAGTGTCCTAGGGCATAACTTCGTGTTACGCTCCATTTTATAGGGTAGGACCCACTGTTATGCACATGTGCTGGGCACCTCTATAAATCGGTGTTGGGAGGTGTCGAGGCCATAACGCTGTGGGTAAGTATGTTGGGATAGTCAGTATACAGAATGGTGGTTTGAGCTCGACATTATGCAGGTTCAAACCCCGTCAGGACTGCACTTTTTTGCTTCCTTTTCTCTCACACTTTTTTTCTCCTTTTCTCACATAGATAATTTAATTCAACAAGTTCATCATTATATCTTTGTTTTAATACACATTTATAAATTCAAGCATTAATAACTAATATTAAAAAAGATTATTCAATATTACTGTGAATAATTATATATTTGTGGCGTTTACCAAGTAAGAGTTGGTTGTATTTTAGTCCTATAAGCAGTCTAGTATTATGGGTTGATATTTTGCTTCACGTCCAATATCAACATATGGCATGAAATCTAATATGCATAATTACTGGCATGCAGTTTAACCCTAACAGACCGGAGTAAAATTACTAAAGGTATTATGGCTAACCTTGGGCCACAAGCGTATCTCTCTAATAATAAGGAAGGGACAATTCAAAAGATTATTTTAATGACGCCAACATGACGCCTTCATCAGAAGGTCATTTGTTTTCGATTCGTTAACTGTTATATTCTCTAAAATAGTGGTTATGATATAATTGGTAGATGCCGCACCACTGTTGTTATATATCTTCTTTGGCAATACTTGTACCAGTCGCTACTATATTGTATAATATTATAATACCTATTTCAGTTGCATACGCTTCATGACAGGCGAAACATATCTTGCAATATCACACTTCTTTTACGCGTTTGCTTTCCATTGAATATACAATTAATTTATTGTTAATCAATTCTTTTGTACGCTTTGAGCAATACCAAAATTAACCGATGTGACATGTGAAATATTTGGTAGATCGTAATCTAAAAATCTGAAATGTGACGCTTAAAGCCATGTTTGGTACGTCGTTCGGATATGTGTCCATCCGCCACACTAAATATTCTCATTAAGGGTAGATATTTAAAACTCTACAGAGTTCATATTTCTACCATAAAATGTTACCCTAAATTTGGTTACAATGGTGCCATCCTCAACGTCAATGAACAAGACAGGAAGTTAATTTCATGCCTGGATGCGATTTAAGATCATTTTATATTTATCCCCTTTTCCTTCGCATCTAAGATAATGTAACTTCAGTCCAAAACGAGACCATTGCTCTAAATACTCTGTATGAAAGCATCACTTGTACACAGTCGTGAAAAAAAATGCGCAGACACCTCATATGTGTGCCAGCGATACACATATCACGTAATATGTGTGTGTATATATTGTACGCATTCGACGTGTACACCCCTGATTAGGCCTACTGATAACAGATTTACGTGGGCATGGCCAAGGCGTCTCTGTGTAGCGTTTCAGATGTCGAAGCGAAATTCCTATCATTATTACTGAAGATACTTAACGACTGTATGAGCTTTTTGGGGACCTCTCGGAGTTGTCCGACTTTTGTAGTAAGCCCGTGCACCGAAAGACACAAACGAATGTTTGCTATATAAACACATCATTCTGTGTATTTTACAAAAGTGCACAATAGTGTCTATCACTGTTACGCATATGACACGAGACGTGTATGTGCCACATTAAGTATGTGCGAGAAATACTCAATATATGTTCACAGTAGCGGAGAAGCATAATCGAATACTTCACCGTAGTTTGTCACGTAGGTGTAAAATATTTAGACTCACATCGTTCCAAGTTAGAAGGTTAAACACAGAGGATAGTAGTAGAGAATACGTATACGCATATTGACCTTTGACCTCTGAGACGTCACAGTCACCTCACCGGAAGCGACTTTTTCCCCTGCGCATGCACACAAAATGTACCGGAAACACAATTGCGCTGGAACCAAGGTTACTTCGGATCACGTGACTGTGCCGTTGATAGGTCAAAGGTCAATATGCGGGTTAATACGCATTGTCTACTATCACTGGTCGATGAAACAGCCTGTGTGAGACTACTGTCATGAATACAAACATTTGTCTGTAAATAGTGAGAGGATACCCTGCACATTTTTGGATAAAACACACACCTCAAACGAGTGCACATGCAGGCGACGTCGTCTCGAGGCAAAGGTTATATATATTCGAAGTCCTCAGAGCCCATGCACGTGAAAATGTCAAAATATTGGCGCTATATTTCGTCAGGCAATGTGTGTGCCTGTTTGGATACTCGGGGGTCATCAGCCCAATTCAATAGAATATATACTATTACTGAGAGATTTCCCATCCTCCATGTTTAATCGTGTGTTGCTCTAAATCGCACAAACAGTCTTTTGCTTTGCCCAACAAAATATTTTCCATGCTCAAAACATTTTAAAAGTAAAGCAAATCGGTATAATGCTACCCGACTAGGTGTTCTTGTGACGTCATCGAACCAGCCAATCCTACTTAAGCTACCCACACCCTCTCACCTCCAATCAACAGCACACGTGCTCTTCCCAAATAATCCCCATATCAACAAATGAAACACGGGCACACTTCCCCAGTGTGGCACATTAATTCCCAGGTGATAGTTGTCCGTAGGACACTCGTACCTGGTTAACTTTGTCTGTAGGACAATCTTCCCCAGACTGGAGTGTCCCACGGTCACTCTATGTATAGGACAGTGCACCACAGCACACCACCCATTGGAATACCTATATGCTGTTGATAAATTGTGTTGCCAAATTTCCCATGGATATTTTTAATGAGAAATGCAAGTAACTCTATACATAAAGTAGCATCCCATGAATGATATCTCTTGTATGTAGTAGAGCTAAAGAATACTTCATGGCTTATGACATTAATATATCTACGATCAGTTTTCTCGAACATAGATACTATTAATAAAATTCGTCGGTCAATAAGGTCCTGATGAGGGATTGTAGTATAGAGAATCGAGAAATCTCATGTGGATATATATCTCTACGGTATGTGACATTTAGCATCAAGTACTTCCGTAAGACAATTTGAGTTTTTCAATATCATATTTAGAGTTTTTAGAAATATTCGGGCAATGCCATTCCCAAAATGTTTTTACCTCCAGAAGGGCCCCGCCAACAGGGTTGAAAGAAGCTTGGAGATGCAACTTCTAGAACCAGCTATGAATCTAGCGTTGTATGGTGATTTGTGCATTTTGGGAGTCCAGTATACTTTTAGTATGTCGTTATGATTGGTTGGAAGAAAAATACCTCTTTTCCTGAAAAACCTTTTGTGATTGTTAAATAAATCTTCCAGAGTAAATACAGTTTGGAAGTAAGCAGACGAATTTTGATGATATGTTTACATTCAACTATTTAACCAGCACCTGGTAATAGTAATATATTCATATGAATATTATATTATTTAGCGCTTTGTCTGCTGGGACTATGGCGAATTTACGCTGAGATTTGCTAGAACTTCTCGCGAATTGAGGTTTCTCAGTACTTCTTTGCTTGGGGAAGGGTACTTGTACTGTCAATATTGCGGATTGTTTCAATACCTTGGTCTTGGTGAGGTCCAGCCAATCAGCGAGTACTGTAGGTTCAACTTTTTCTCGCTTAGACCAATCAATAACGTACTGTTCCAATGCAGACATGACTATCTTCTGGTCAGCCTTCAGATTTATTCTTCTCGGCTCTCTGTATTTAGGTCCTTTCTTCAGGAGTAATCTTAGGTCCTTATCGCTCACTACATCAAGGTCACCAGTCGCAATATGTTTGCATGGTGTATAGATAAAGTTCGACGATTCACAGTCACAACTATAGCCACCCGACTTGTATAAGTTCCAGTCAAACTCCTTGACAGCATTAGTGTAATTGAATATTTACATCGTAGCTCCACTCCCATAATATTATTCAATATGCCAATTCGTGTCATCGTTGTTATTGCAATATGTCGTTTCTGGTTTTATACGTCAAAGTCTACCGGATAATTTGCTAAACTCATCGAGTCGTTCCGATTTTTCTTTTCAAATGATCTTCATATTTGGTTCACAAGACGACAAAAATGTAAATACTACTTCCACACACATACCTGCGCTGAAAATATAATTCATGCAGTACATGTACAGATACGAACGCGGACTTCCCGAGAAAGGACGAGACTCCAAGGCTATTGAAAGTTGGGGTCTTCTTAACCCAGAACTGGACATCCCACGAGAGGGAAACGATATTTGAACCGCCTTCGCATGTCCCATGTAACAAACACCGAACAACCGACATACACACGAACGTGACAGACATCACAGTAAGTGCCTGGGAACGAGGTTGGACTATTTCTATTAATAAATTATACCATAATATGCTAAGCCAGTTTCGCCGCAGTTTCATATCATAGCCGTTGAATAAAAGATTCGTGCTATCAGCAAACCTTTATGATAAGGAAAGTCACATTCTGACGAAAGTAAGTAAGGACCTCGAATATGGAACAAGTTACCCCCTGATTTAAAAACATTTTCATCCATTTCCATGTTTAAATCATCATCAAAATCGCACTATATCAACAATATTTATCCCCCTAGTGTGCTGCTCTAGTATTATTCATATAGATCAATATCAATACATTAACCAAACATAGTTTGCTGATTGTCCGAGGATACGTGTTTGCTTTTATTTATATACTGTTCACACCGCTTACATTCATATCAACATTCACCAGCTTTAACTTATATTCTTATGTATAATCGAACTGTTTCTACAGGGATAGAACAAGCCCTCTGGGGTTTTATTCCCGCCAACTGCATTTTTACAACTATACATTGTACAATTAATTTATCTTGGTGAATAAATGAAATGAAATGATAAGTATATGTAGAATTAGAAAGCATCTTTCTGAAGAGTCGTATCACTTTAACAGAGCAATATGTCATGAAATAACAGGTAGAGTCAAAGGCACGATGTTTTTAATCGATCCACATTTGTGGAGTTGCTTGCAACGAACATGCTTTTAATAATGGCCTCACATGCGCAGTGATCCCGACGAATTAATTGCTAATTAAAGATACAACACGTTGAAGCAATTTAAAAAAAACCATCGAACAGATTTAATTAAGTAACACATCATCTTGGTGTAAAAAACAATTGAATAATCAAATTCCTTATTTCCTAGGGCGGATGTTAGACTTGGCTACTTTGGACAACCCTACATCGCTAAATCTGGGCAAATCCTTCAAGACTCAAAGAGTGATCAGGAGATCTGTTCGATGCGGCAAAATCCATCAAAACATAGATGGGTAGGGGGAAAGTAATTGACCGGATATCCCAAAATACTGCGGATAACCAATAAGTGGAGTATACAGCTATATTGGAAACATTCACAGATTAACATAAGAAGGGAGAAAGAAATTTAAGATTTCCGGGTGCGCACCACAGTTTCGTAGGAATGGCGCCACTCTGATTTCATAATGAGGCCGACCTTTTTCGACCACATAATTCTTTCTAGCCTTTTAGTTGCTGATACCTGCATTGCCATTCCGATGGGAATTGTCAGTCTTTCACACTGACAGAGTTCCCCCACAGACTGGCAGGGCTCAGTGGGCAACGAAAACTGATGCAAATTCAAACTGTTCATCGTAAGATATACTACTATTGTACTGGTCAAATGGGTGCAATCTCTCATCTGTGATATGTGTCATATTTGAAGGCGACCTAGTAGTGTGGGGCTAGCGTTTTTGCCTTGCCCCAACTTTTTTTGCACATGAACTCCCCAATGTCCATACAATTATTTTGCTTTAGGCCTACATATATGATTAGTTAATCTCTGCTCTCCACTAGGTTGCAATTATATCCTTAAACTACATGTCTTTATTGACTAAATTGCCCCACAGTTCGTGTATAACGAATATTTGATATTCAGCACGAGTGAAGACACATTTACAACATGAAGCACGAGATGTGCTACAACCCCTCAGCCCCCAAACAGTACACACCAAGACGTTATGGCATTTGTATACGCTTTTGTATGAACCACTGATTGAACCATGGGCTGAATAAAATATCTAGCTTCACAGGCACATTTTGTTTGAAAAACATCTCTTGTTTGAAAAACAAAATGAGGGAGGGAGGTATTTTATCTTTTAAACTTCTTTGTCCAGACCTAAATAAATGCATCTTTTCTGGCAAACTGATCCAGTAGTTGAATACCATTTACATAAAACCAACAACGTTCTTCGAGTTGCCGTACGTGAAGAATCATCCAAGCTCACCAGTACTATTTCTTCACAAAACATCAAACAAGTCAATGTTCAAGTACATAATTTTTGGCAAAAATTTGAAAGAAATGTAAACAAAAAATGTAAAAAAAGAAGAAGAATTTTCTTAGAGTTGATGGTGGCAAAAAAAACTGAGACAGTGCCTGTCAAGCTACAAATTTATTTTAATCAACCTTGTTATTCTTGTGACAAGGTGTCCACATCGCTTAGTTTGACTTATGAAGTATAGTTGGCATGCGAATGGTGGGATTATTTGTTATATATTTTCGCAAGCATGCTTGCATGATACCCCGTAATAATGTTTCGCGCATGTGTCGCTTTGGAGTGCATTCCGGCAGCCAACAAAGCAAAAGGATAAGCACAACAAAGAGTACCAAACAACAGACATAGCAAATTTTAGAAGAATCTGATAAGGTCGTGAAGTAATTGACCGGTGTTATGTACATGTACGGTACATTGGTTCCATTCTCCAAACTGTTATTCTTTTATACTTATTCATCATGTAATTACGATTCAGATTTTAATTGTGTTTTACTCAGCCAGGATCTCTATTACTGTAACTCCACATGTGGTCAACTATAAACCGTGAGAAGGAGACTGAAGAGAATTTGAGTAAGGATGGTAATGCTTTCATGTTCTGGTTGACTGACAATTCACAGCGTCCCGTCCCCAAGGCCAGTTAAATATATATCATCTTTAGTCCAAGTTGAATTTTAATTGTCGCTGCTAATCACATCGTGTATTGGTTGACTGGCAATGGTCAAGGGGTCTCGTCTAGCAGACCTATTAAACACCGATTACCATTTCCTGCACTGATAGCCAGTTCGCTGTGTGTGGGACCTTCTCACGGCCTATCTTGTATAGAACTTTTGTCTTGAGGTATTGAGTTCAGTTTAGACTGGGCTTTACAGTTGTGACTCCTTCACGGACACTTGTTCAGACACACCGGACAATATCACAATTGGGGATTTTTTTTTACAATTGCCTGTTAAATTTGGCAAGTTGAAAATCGCAGCTTTGCTTGACTCTGGTAGTAGCATCAACTTAATGTCCAAGTCGCTATATGACACTTTATCGTTGCATGGTTTCGCATTCATGAATACAAATTTAGGTAATAAGGTGATCTTAGCTAACGACCAGAGTGTTGATGTTATCGGCATAGCTAAGGTGAAAGCAAACTTGCCAAATGTCAGACAATCTCTCATTGTGTATGTTGTCAATAGCACTTCCCATCCACTGATACTTGGAACTTCTTATTTGGCCTCCGGCGCTGTTGTACTTGATTTTCGGAATGTATTTAGCTTAGGGGTGAGCCTGCCTCACGTCGCTTTTGGGTATTTGAGTATGATCTGGACGCAAAGGCGAGAGCACATAGCAATGCCAGATCACCCAAAGTTATAGATTAAGAGTACCCGATAGCAAAATTGTTATGCAACATATAAGATTATGATTCGCTTCAATTACAAACTCACTTATAAACAAGGCTTATAACTGCTGTTGGTTGAGAACTACCGAATGCATTCACACATTCAATTTTTCATTGATATTTGAAATATTATTAACTTTGCTCAGAAGTAAATGGGTTTGTTGTGTCGTGTGTGTCTGAGTGTGTGTATGAATCCCATTGCTAGTTTTGTGCCTAGTAATGGACTCCGGGTAAATTTTATGATTTGAAAATTTCAGTGTGGAGTTGGGAAGTGTTATCAACTGCGTTTGGTTCACCACAACGATGAGAAAGAGTCGTTCAAATATCCATGGTATATAGAACATAATACGGACTCCAGTCATTTTGCCGAACACTGTTTATATTGTATTTTAGTCAATCAGTTTTGTTATATGTTCGTTTTCTCAAATATGCATCAATGGTTACAATTCAATGATAGTGGCACTCGCATATTTTAGTACCCCAAACAGCATGACTGTATTTCGTGCAGTGGTACTTCGTAGTGTTGTTTTCATCATCATTGTGTCGTCAAGTTTTCATTAGTCATCAAGTTTCATCACTGTTTATAATTGTTTTTTTCTGGTTGCGTATGGTACATTTACGTTTTGGATAGGACTGTATCAGTCATTCTCACATGAGCATATTGAAATGAATGTTTGTATGCTCGTGTCATATATGTTATATGTGTCTTTTTACGCTGTCGTTTCATATTTTCAAGAAACACGTTCGCCTGACAGAATTATGTTGTTTTTTTTGTTATTTTTTACTTTGTTTTTAGATTTTTTATCTGCATTTATGCTATGGGTTTGTTCGTGTATCACTCATCAATACTAGTTTTCCTATATCATATGTGAAATCGGTCATTTCAAGTATGATGTTTGCATATTGCGAATTTGTCGAATAATTGTGTAAATTGTAATACAATTTATTTTCTGCCGGGGGATGTTATGTACATGTACGGTACATTGGTTCCATTCTCCAAACTGTTATTCTTTTATTCTTATTCATCATGTAATTACGATTCAGATTTTAATTGTGTTTTACTCAGCCGGATCTCTATTACTGTAACTCCACATGTGGTCAACTATAAACCGTGAGAAGGAGGCTGAAGAGAATTTGAGTAAGGATGGTAATGATTTCATGTTCTGGTTGACTGACAATTCACAGCGTCCCGTCCCCAAGGCCAGTTAAATGTATATCATCTTTAGTCCAAGTTGAATTTTAATTGTCGCTGCTAATCACATCGTGTTTTGGTTGACTGGCAATGGTCAAGGGGTCTCGTCTAGCAGACCTATTAAACACCGATTACCATTTCCTGCACTGATAGCCAGTTCGCTGTGTGTGGGACCTTCTCACGGCCTATCTTGTATATAACTTTTGTCTTGAGGTAATGAGTTCAGTTTAGACTGGGCTTTACAGTTGTGAAGGTCTGGAATAAAAGTCATCATGTGATCTTTGTAAAAATGGACTTTCCTGAGATGTGACAAAACAAGAACAGCAACCGATAATATAGTAAGGATGTTTCAGAACTTGATCAACACATAATACCGGAAACCAAATTAAGATTTTGCCACAATAGGCACAAGAGGGCTAAACACATTCACAAGCGGCAACTCAAGGCATGGCATATGCATGCCAAATTTGAGAAGAATGCGATGAGCAGTTCCCAAGTTATTACCTGGAAAAGAATTTTGAATTTTGCCACCAGATGGCGCCGTTCGTAGGCGCAAATCGGCAAGACGCAATCGCAATCGACATCTCTAGACATGATTATGCATATCAAATTGTCCGATGAGTGGTTCTCAAGTTATTGCCTGGAAATTCATTTTAGATTTTGCCACCACGTAGTACCCTCGCTCCAAGTAGGCGAAGCTCAATCCCAAGTGACATGTCATGATATGGTATACGCACACCAAATTTGAGAAGAATCCGATGAGTGTTTCGTAAGTTATTGCCTGGAAACCAAACTTAGATTTTCCACCAGGTTGTGCCACCTGTAGGTGCAAGTGGGCGAAAAGCAATCCCAAGCGACTTGGCATAGTATATGCATACTGAATTCCAGAAGAATCTCATGACCATTTCTCAAGCTATTGCCCGGAAACGAATTTCAGATTTTGCCACCAAGTGGTGCTACCCCCTGTGTGTAAGTGGGCGGAACACTATCCCAAGCCACAGTTCATGGCATGATATATACATACCAAATTTGAAAAGAAATCGATGATCGTCTCTCAAGTGATTGCCCGGCAATCGAATTAAGATTTTGTCACCAGGTGGTGCCACCTGTAGGCACATGTGGGTGAAACGCAACCTCAAGCGACTAATCATGGCGTGGTAAATGCATACCAAATTTGAGAAGGTTTCGATGGGAGGTTCTCAAGTTATTGCCCGAAAATGAATTTCAGAAGGACGAAGAGATGGATGGACACAATAACGGACAAGCAGAATCCAGCATACCCCCTACCACGTACTGGGGGTATAAAAAAGTACTCATATAGCTGTGAAGAAAAATGTTTAAAGTTGTGATGTTACTGGCCTGGCCTGAAACTAAATGTCAGATGGCTGTCCGATGAGTTTTTGTTCGCTGGAGCTTTTGTGCAGATCCCCAAAAAGAATGCTGAACTGTTCTCATATTGTTCATATTTTCTCATGGAATAGCTTTCACTTAACTACGGGCGAGGACACATTTTGTTGTTGATAAATTACAATCTACTTTTGTTATCAAGTTGAATAGATTCATTTCATTCACACCTAATACATCTTATTTCATACACTTATTTAGAAGATATAGCCAGTAAACATTGGCTATATTCAGTGTATCATTCAGAAATAGAGCCTCTGTATTCCGTAAACATAGATCTGTAAGGTCCAATGATGATCTTTAGTAAAGAAAATAGGGCCGTATGAACCCATGTACTTCAAGATCCTCATGGTACTCATATAAACATTCACAATCAAAGCGTGACAATCATTCTCTAGATGACGACTTTACAACAAATATTATGCATTAAGAATACTGACAGCGATACGGATTTGATATTTTTGGAACATCATGATGTCTTGCCGGCATCATTGAAAACTGTTGACCGATTCTCTCTTGCAGGAAACAAGCCCGTGTTTATGTATACAAGATTGCCTTTTTGAATTTGGTGCTAGTACTGTTATATGGAATATGGAATAGGTCTTTGGATTATGGACGCGGATATTCTCTAATGGACAACGGATGAATTATGAACGACGACCCAGACGCTTGTAATTGTGAAGATTTAAACTGGAGAAGTGTACTTCCACTACATTTCCCAGCTCAATACAGCTATGTGGTTATGTCCCCTGTCCACATCTCTTGCAGAAACATGTTTTGATGTAATACGTAGATTTATTTAGATCAGGGCAAACATTCCACGAATATTTTGGAAGTAGAATGGAAAGAAAAGACTGTTGAATACAGGAAAATTATTATGTAATTGATTTGACCACCGCTGGATTTTAGAAACTTACTATAAGAAGGCTCATAATAGATAAAGTTGGAATTAAACCATGATACAGATGGACACGTATTTAGCTATATCGGTTAATTTTTGGCCAAAAAATAAAGAAATAATTTATTTTGCCAAAACTAATAAATTATTTATGATATTTATTAATTTTGCGAGATTAAAGTTCGAAACATAATTACTTTTAGAAAACTAGGACCAAAAATAGTCCGACAAATGACTTCCGAGAAAATGACGTCACTGTGACGTCAAACTGACAGCTATCTTTAGAATAGATTTAACAGTTTCTGTTAGAGCTTGATTCCAATATATAGTATGCAAAGTTTCAGCCCTCTAGCCCCAGGGATAACAAAAATATGAACGGTTCCCGAAATACCCTCTCCCAAATTGCATGACACCCCCGAATACGCACATATCGGAATTGGTTAAGCCCAAAATGACATTAAATGCTCAAAGAAAACCTGGCACCAAACTTTTTCTATTTCACAACATCATAACAAATAAGAATTCACATGGTGCCAACATTTTACACGCCAAAACTACTCGGGCATATTTTGCGCCAATTGACCCCACACAATAGAGAAGTGACTCCCATGTGGATTGTGGTGACATGAGCTAATGATGATAATTAACCCTCTCGGCATATGTATTTGCAATGTATCTTTTAGACTGGGACAATGAAGACGTTGATTATCACCTGTATCATTGGACTTTTCTTAAGCAGCTCATCGTCGTCAACATTGGAACTCCGTCTTAATGATTCAGCACCTCCAACAAGTGAGTTAGCCCCTGGAACTACTACCATGGAGAATAGAAACTGTTTTCATCGCCGACGTTTAATTTTTGCTTCATGCGTGTGAGATATTACGACATTGAACAGGCTGAATTCCCACACAGTACTTGACCTCTAGAACGAGCAAAAAACATCTGGTATGTCATAGTTACCTGATTTGTTCTCTATTTTCAGCTTGTGAGGATGATGGGTTCATCTATAACATAGGCGAGAGCTGGAAGTCGAAATGTGAGGCGTCCTGCAAATGCGAGATTATTGGCGGACTTGTGGGGATTAGCTGCGTATCGTTGTAAGCTCATGTCAATGTAACACTGCTTGATATATTCTCTATACACATGGACAAGCGCTTTTGAACATCCTACATCCTGGGGCTACAAGGTCGATTATTATATCAAGGCATCTCAAACTGATTCGGGAATTGCCCATGCGATGTATAGAGTAACACTAAAACAATATTTATGAATGGTGACATACACACATTTATGAGGTGTATACTACATACATATAGTTGCGGCACAATCCTTTACATGATTCATTTAATAACTAAGATTGTGACAGAAAAAAAATTGTCAATATCCAATATGAGGTCATAAATTCAAGGTTACTGTGCCATGAACAACACGAAATAGATGAAAATATTATAATTTCAGGTTCAGGTCTGTAGAATGTGACAAAAAAGACACCCAATGCGGTCCATCCGTCTGACTGCCCGAAGTACCTTTAGTCCTCCATGTCGTATTTTCAGTTTTTTTTACATTCCGGTACCTGAACGTTGGATATTGGATGCATAGATTGAATGCTAGTCCTGGTGCAGTTCAGTAAAGATCTTCTACCCGCAGTGCGATGCGTTTTAAGTGCTAATATATTAAGTATGAAAGAAATATTCTGTGACTTCAGGCACTGAAATTATAGGGTGTTATAATAACCGGAACTTGTCTGTTTTCGAGGCGAAAATATAATTTTTTTCTCTCTGTAAGATGTGAGGCCAGATCAAGCCAAAATAATCGTCACGCGGATATATTTGTCGAGTTGTTGCCCAATGAGTGTTTAGGTACTGGACTGCCTTCATATGTTGTATAATATTTTTAATTATTCCAAAGGCATCAACGAGATTTGGAACGAACACTAGTTCGGTACCAACACATCTGACTGTGAACTTCATCTACACGTTGTAAACGTATGGTGACTTTGTGGTAACATTGATATATAGAGGGTCTTATACGAGTAGCTATTTAATATTATGACACGAGTTCAGTAAGTTTTATATGTTGCGAGATTTAGCGAGTGTCATAACTATTAATAATCAGATATAAATGCAATAATTCGAAAGATTTTATCATCAAATCTATCTCAAAATTACTTTCTTTGTTTTCTGCTCGGCACACCACATCCTTACAAGTTGCTGTATACGCTAAGCCGACATAGTTCCAAAACTCAACAGAGGTTGAGCACTTCCTTTTTAGAGCTGCTCAGTTCCACAGCATTTCAAAATATCGTAGACCTTTTCACAACAAAATGCAGTAAGTGTAACTTGTTAATTAGCTGTTCGTCATACATTATTTATTTTGATTCATGTCATGCCACGAGTTATACTCGTCTCCGATGCATGCTATCATGCACGCGACATGTTGGTGAGCTCTCAGCGAGGTGACATGCCAGGCTGACAAGATCATTTTGATCACGTAATCCGTTTGAAGTCTCTAAGATCCAGATCTATATTGCAAGAAATAAGCAAACTTCGGGAATACTCCATGCAGATATTGCAAAACGAATGAACAGATGCGATCTGATTAGATAGTATACGGTACCCAAAATGACGGGCTTACTCGACTCGCCAAACAACAATGACAGACTACAAGCGTACTATAAAAAATATAAAGCTCAAAGCTGTCGCAATAATGTATTGCAATTATGGCAATTGACATTTATAATTTGCACAACGGTGCATGTAAGTGGACAAAATTACCGTCTTGCAGATATTCATGTTGTTGTTGCACTTGTAAACATAGTATTTCGTAGTAAAACTTTATCAATGGGGAAAATAGTTTCGTGACGTCACGACCAAGCGTAGTAATTTATTTTCTCACGTTACATGCATTCAATCAGCATGTTTGAAAGTGTTATTCACCTAGGTACATACGATAAATATGTCATGAACATATGTTCCTAATAACACAGTAGTTATGCGATAAAGTATTAATATCGGTCTTAGACTTGACCAGTACACAGTTAAGTCGACAAAATGAAACAAATTAGAGGCCATACTAATCCTTATTAAAGGCAAATCCTTATCAAAGGCAAATTTGTCGACACTATCGACAACATCGACAGATATATCCTTGTTCAAGCAAAACAAATTTTGAGAGACAGCACCATAGAAGAAGCTGTTGCAGACGTCCATTGTCAGCATGATAGGAGACGCTGTTGCAGACGTCCATAGCATGATAGAAGAAGCTGTTGCAGACGTCCATAAACATCATGGTAGAAGCCGTTGCAGACGTCCGTAGACAGCATGATAGAAGCCGTTGCAGACGTCCATAGTCAACAAGATAGAAGAAGCTGTTGCAGACGTCCATAGTCAGCATGTTAGGAGAATCTGTTGCAGACCTCTGTAGTCAGCATGATAGAAGAAGCTGTTGCAGACGTCCATAGTCAGTATGACACAATAAGGTCTTGCAGACGTCCATAGTCAATTCGCTAATACTCTGGCAGACAAGGCCCCAAATAATATAATATTTATATTTTTGCCATTAATAGGTACTGTTTAAAAAGTTTAGTATATCCACTTGCTTTTGCATGACCGTACTCCGGACACACACCGTACATACATGATCTGTGTGTGATCTCAGCTCTCTGCACAACTATTCCTCATCAGCACTTTATTGTATTCCTTTTTTCATTACTAAAATCTGATCACTGGTGTGTTAATGTCAGAAGACATGCAAAGTATAAAATTCTTGCGATGTTCCTGTGCTACAGATTGGAGCGATTTTTTCTTTATTAATATGAATGTGGAATTCGAAACCATTGATACTGTTGACGGATCATCATATTTGGACCTGTACCCTTTTTAAAACGGCCACAGATTGTACGACTAGATATTTCTGGGTGGTGCATACATATCTCGCCTAGTAGCATATGATCGATCCTGTGGAAAATATGACAATTTCAATCAACGTCTCATGGTATTATGCATTAAACTTCTCAAATAAGACTATTTATTCAAAAGCTTCCTCAAATTCTGTGATATTCCCATGTTGTAATGAGAACATCATCCGGATCGTTGAGGATGTCATTCAGATCACAGGTATACCGAACTCGGCAGACTTTGATTTGATTTGCATTCTCCATTAATGAAAGGAGTATCAACACATAATACATAATAAAGATTGTCTGCCGAGGATAAAAACCCCATGAGCTTGTTTTATCCCTGAAATAGAACAAGGCCGCGAGAAGGATCGCATTTAATTGTAAACTGAGGATAGAAATATATTGCCATTGTTGCTGTGAAACGAAAATTCGTTGGTTATCTGTATCATAAATGATTCACTTCTACATTATTTGAAAAGCTAGTGTCTAGTACTTCTGTAATTTTAGACAACACTATCAAAATCTTTTTCTTGACGACCCCATGTTCCATTGCAGTATTCAACTTTTATAAGCAATCGTCATTGAAACATAAATATTTCTTCTTTACAATGTACAGATGTCCACCAGTGGGAGTTCCGAGTGGATGTCAGATGGTTGATAACCCGAACAGAGATGAAGTACAGTCTACTAACTGTTGTCAAGTAATGCAGTGTGAGGACTCGGGTATGGGACAGTTAAATATTTTGTCTGTTTGACACAATCCTATGAGCCAGGCTATATTTATAAATTAAACAAGAGCCTTATGGGCTTCTTTATACGCCAGTCAATGCCTAACTGCAACCCTTTACAACATATTGAATTTGACCTTGATGCAATAGATCAAGGTTGCTGAAATTGAATAGGTTTGTAATTAATCCTCTGTGTGCAAACATGTATGTACTTTAGTGTAAATTTGAAGAAACGTCATCCATGATCCCCCGAAATACTCCAATAACTAGAATTTGACCTTGTGAAAATAGACCAAAACTGGTCAATCAAATTGAAAAGACATCTAGTCAATCACCAGCTGCATATGTAGCATGAATGTTGACAGCCTAGATGTAATCCTTCAAAAGCTATCGCCAATACTCAAATTTGACGTAGATAAAATAGGTTTAAGTAAGTCACCTTCACTAGGCTTCTGACCCATCGCTAATTGCATATGTTATACGAATTTAGAAAACCTGGCCATAAGCCTTGCAGAGATATTGCATGGACAGACAGACGGACAGATGGTCCAAGGAGATCAATAGCAAAAATAATAGATTCAGACTTCTTTGGCATCACAATCCCCACTGATTCTGAACTGTACTTATTGCATAAACACAACAATGTTCAATGGTGTACTGTATTTTGAATCACAGTGACCTTGACGTTTGATCATTTGACCTCAAAATGAATAGGGGTTCTCTTTGACCCACGGGTTATGCTTTCTCAAAGTATAGTACTAGTCCATGCCATATGAAACTGGAAATATCGATACACAAATGAACGGAAGGACAGACCGACGGACAGACACAATATCCGACCGCGTCTATCGTATACAACATTTTGAACGAGTAGTGCGGCGATTAGCACGAAAAAAACGAAAGATCCGGGTGTGAAAGGCCTGGGAGACTGTTAGTGGTTTCAGTAGCTGTGGTTGGCTATTCTTGAGTAGGGGAAAGGGGGGGGGAGACATTTTCGGTTTCAACCGTAATTGCTTATTTAGATACATAGATTTTAAAATGGATTAATGAGATTAATCATAGGTTAGAACGAAGTAATTATTTTCTCTATCATGTTAAATGACATGGTTTCATTAAAAGAAACCTACTTTGCTGAAACAATACACATAACAGTTGGTCAGCTATCGCATAGTCTGTATGAAAACACGCTGTCACCCAGTTCCAATTTTACTGAAACAAGGTCGACCGGGGGTTTCCGATTTTACTACTTCCGTTTTTAAGACCATACTGGAATTACACTGACCGTAAGTATTGCCAGTGCGCGTTAATTACGCGGAGATATTATGCGAAATTCACGTTTTGGTCTCACTTGCCGATTTTCAGCCACTGGCATTTATCTGAATATTAAGCAATTGTAGAGCTAGAAATATTTATTATGTGTCTTTTAGTTGGAATCCCACAAGGGACTCGACCAATTTTCCGTACTAGAAACTTAAACCTGTCAACACAAGAAATCTTATTTGGTTATTTCGATGCTGTCGATGGCGATACTTGTACTCCAGCTTTTCTACGATAATGTAATCCCAAAATAACGAAAATACGGTTAATCTTAGAGCTAGCCTGCCCCATATTCTGATACATTCGAGGTAAGAACATTGCACGACAGATTGAATTGGTACAGTAGTTCCTTGTTACATACATGTATATACTGCTAAGACTGTTCCTCTATTTTTGTTTGACATAGGTCCGTGTCTGGATCCAGTCAGTGGTATAACTATCCCAGTAGACTGGATTCTGAGGACTGGAGAACATAGATGGTGCGCATGTCCCAGTGGCGAAATACTCTGCGGTACATGATGCATGAGAGTGTAAATTATTTGGCTAACACGATTGTCAATAAAGTTCATGTGACATTTATGCTCACTTATTGCTTTGTTATATACATGACTATTTTTCTGATATACCTTGCCTACCGGTCGTCCAAACCTTTCGTCAATTATTTTACTCTTTGAGCGACAGTTCAGAAATTGAGAAACTAAAATAGAAAAACATTTAACCGTACCTGACCTGGGGGAGCCATTATGGCCCCCCTACCAAACTTTCTGCGCTATCTCCGGAACGACGAAAAATGGACTGCTGAAACTCCGGGACTTTACAGTTTATCATATTGGGGTCATTTTGAGCCCATTTGCATACCCCCTGAGCAGCGGATCATGGCTAAATTCAAGATGGGGGCCACGTAGGGTACCAGAAATGTGATGTTTTTGTCACATTTCTTCAAACTTTCTGCTTTTTCGCGATGAAAAGTGGGCAACATCTATTTTATTTCACATCACAATGATATTTCCTAATTTATCATGTAGTTTTTGCGGAGAAATTGCATAAATAAAAAATTTGGGAAATCCGACAGAAAAATCTACCAAAGATGCCTTTTTGGAAAATGACGTCACTGTGACGTCATCACAGAGGCCATCTTGGATTTTTTCCCCATTTTCGGGTAGACCTTGACCCAAGGGTATAGTGTGGTAAGTTTCAGCCCACTAGCTCAAGGGATAATGGGAATAATTAGGGGGGGGCATTTCGGCCCCCCCAGGCCTGGATAGGTCCCCAAAAGCCCAGGTCACATAGGGTTAAACGTCGAACGACAGTAGTGCTACGAACGTACGGAAATACTATTGATGTTGTTGTTATTTCGATAAGACCCCTTAGCACAACGTCTGCAACATGTGCGATAAACTGTTGGGGCGAATGGAATTATTTTATTCAAAGAGTTCTCGTACAACATACCTGCATATTTTCGGAAGTTCCTATTATGTTTTTGACATAATTTGGACAAGATGTAATTAGTATTTCTACTTAGATGAGCCCCTATAAAGTTTACAGTTGGCAACAGAACGTGAGTATTCGGCTGTGCTGGTTGAATAGTGCATACGTCAGGCGACGCACGTGAATACTTATGACGACGATATATCAGAACGTGTTTTGAGACAAACGGCGCGTTTCGCTAAGAGCTGTGGCCGGTGGCAAGCATTTTGGAAGCATTGAGCTTGGTAATCCCTGCCGAAAGTGTAATAGACACTCGTTGTTTTCCAGAAGTGACACGCGAGTTGGCACATGGCTAATTACCATATTTGACATGGTTTGTTTACACGATTTGACGGGCCGATTTGATAGTCGCTGACTGGACAACCAAGTGCAGCCTCTCGACAAGAAAGTGTTAACCCATATTCTATAAGGTAAGTTTACTCTCGTCTCGGGTACGTTATATTCTTTTATCTTGAAAGGAGGAGCTATTTCTAAGTTGATAGCACTTCGATAGAAAGTATATCTTTAAAGTGTACTGAATCATCCTTGAATTGGAACGATATGCAAGGCTAGCATAAACGAATGGCGCCATACAAATGTAAAGAAAGCTGTGTGTGGTTCCCCCAGCTGACATTCCTGACTGACATGCGACTACAATTGATAACAAAATTAATTTGTGTTTACGTGAGT
The DNA here is from genome assembly GCA_036873755.1 of Hanleya hanleyi. NCBI lineage: Eukaryota > Metazoa > Mollusca > Polyplacophora > Lepidopleurida > Hanleyidae > Hanleya > Hanleya hanleyi. Next base: position 67,452 of record JAVTVY010026938.1, read on the forward strand.
AGAATGAGTGCGACTTACTTACCTAAGTGAATTCAACGCTGGTGCTTTTTTATATTGAACTACGATGAACCAGGAGACAGACAATGCCTCGAAATCCCGGTGAAAATACCTCACACGATCGGGCGAAATGATATAATTGACCATGTAGGCCAGCTTGCTTCGCCCGCTGTTAGGGAAAACCGCATTTTTGACGTCAGCCAGGCGAAATGCAGAAGCGTGTCATTGAAGGCATCGTGTAAATTTACTAAAGAGAGTTGGCGGCTGAAATTTACAGGTTTCGAATTATGGTTTAAGCCCCATAGCCATATTTTCTCAGAAAAGTCCAGATAGATTGATCGAGGAGTCCTGTAAAGTGGACCTTGGACCGAGTGACAAAGAGTTTTTGTGGTAAAACTTTCTACCTCACACGCAGAAGAGTGGCACTTTCTCTATAAGTGAATAGAGGGCGCTGCTACTTGTGGCGTGTTCTCGTCCAGGGAAGTTATTTTTCTACCCTTACTGTGTGATCTCAGCTCTCTGCATAACTATTCCTCATCAGTACTTTATTGAATGCTTTTTTTCATTACTAAAATCTGATCACTGGTATGTTAATGTCAGAAGACATGCAAAGTATAAAATTCTTGAGATGTTCCTGTGTTACACATTGGAGCGAATGTTTCTTTATTAATATGAATGTGGAACTGGAAACCATTGATAATGTAGATGGATCATCATATTTGTACCTGTACCCTTTTTAAAACGGCCACAGATTGTACGAGAAGAGAGGCTTTTATAATTTTGACTACATATTTCTGGGTGGTGCATACATATCTCGCCTAGTAGCATATGATCGATCCTGTGGAAAATATGACAATTTCAATCAACGTCTCATGGTATTATGCATTGAACTTTTCAAATAAGACAATTTATTCAAAAGCTTCCTCAAATTCTGTGATATTCACATGTTGTAAAAAGAACATCCTCTGGATCGTTTAAGATGTCATCCAGATCACATGTATACAAAACTCGGCAGACTTTGATTTGATTTGCATTCTCCATTAATGAGTGGAATATTGCATTCTCCATTAATGAGTGGAATATCAACACATAATACATAATGAAGATTGTCTGTCGAGGAAGAAAACCCATGAGCTTGTTTTATCCCTAGAGTAAAACAAGGCCGCGAGAAGGATGGCATTTAATTGTAAACTGAGGTTACAAATATATTGTCATTGTTGCTGTGAAAGGAAAATTCGTTGGTCATCTGTATCATGAATGATTCACTTCTACAATATTTTAAAAGCTGGTGTCCAGTACTTCTGTAATTTTAGACAACACTATCAAAATCTTTTTCTTGACGACCCCATGTTCCATTGCAGTATTCAACTTTTATAAGCAATCGTCATTGAAACGGAAATATTTCTTCTTCATAATGTACAGATGTCCACCAGTGGAAATTCCGAGTGGATGTCAGATGGTTAATAACCCGAACAGAGATGAAGTACAGTCTACTAACTGTTGTCAAGTAATGCAATGTGAGAACTCGGATTATGGGACAGTTAAATCTTTTGTCAGTTTCACATAATCATATGAGCCAAGCTATATTTATAAATTAAACAAGCCTTATGGGCTTCAATATACGCCAGTCAATGCCTAACTGCAACCCTTTGCAACATATTGCATTAACTAGAATTTGACCTTGATGAAATAGGTCAACTTTGCTCAACTTGAATAGGTTTGTAATTAATCTTCTGTGTGCCAACATGTGTGTACTTTAGTCTAAATTTGACTGGTCAATCAAATTGGACATTGGAAAGACATCTGGTCAATTACCAGCATGAATTTGGAGAGCCTAGATTTAATTATTCAAAAGCTTTCGCCAATACTCAAACTTGACGTAGATAAAATAGGTTAAGGTTAGGGGTCACGTCCAATCGATCGAGACGGTTTCTCGATAAACGAGTAAAACCGATAAATATCTCGTCTCGAAGGGTCCGGGTTTATCTCTATCGATTGTTGTTCCGGTTTGCTCCCGGTTTTCTCTCGAAGCGCAAGACCATCTCGATCCTCCTCGAAATAACTCCGCATGCTTCGAGACTGGAATCGAGATGTCATCAAATGAAAGTTTGAAGCATTCAGAAGGCGTATGCTTGGTATAAATATTGTCTGTCGTAGAGAGACTAATCTCGGCGAATACATAATGCATTTAAATGAATTAGACTGAACATAAATCATTTAATATTATTTTGTTATTCCGTCTAGAAGTCTGTAGTCGCATACTTTCTCAGACATTCTCTAAACATTATGAATGGAAAGAAAGAAACATCGCCAATTGAAAATGTATAAACTGTCTCATTATTATTGAGTTATTCTGAACCTGTTTTTTAGAATTTGAATCACTTTATAAGATACGTCCATGCAGGAACTGCGAATTGAAATAAATTATGCAAGTCTATGATAAAATTCCATATGCTCCTCTGAAAGTTGATCAGAATGAGATTTCCCCCGTATATTCAGAAATAAGGAGACTACGAAGATCACAGGAGCGTCTGATAATTCACTGAAAACCGGAAAATATAAACATAAACGCTCGACCGAAGTTTTCGGGCAAACAAAACGCGGCATCGTTGATTGTAAAATGTATGTAACCGTTGGTATAAAGCGTGATTGCCCTCTGAATTGGGCAGTAATTATACTTCCATTATTTGGTTAAATTACTATACATATGAAATCGGCAATAAATAATAGAACGTGAGTAAATTATCAAGCTCCCGCCAACAGTGCATGCTGTTTCAGTTTTTCTCATTCAACAAAATTAACCCCTGTCCCTTCGCTGTTGTTTCAAGCCGACGGACGGGTTTTCACAGACCGACTGTGGCGTTAATTATCAACACATCTAGTTCCGATTGCCAGTATTTCCGCTAACCACTTCCAGGCAAGCTTATGTGAGAAATAAACGTTGTTGATATAATCTCCTTATTTAAACTATGGAAAAAAAATGGAATCTGCAATGAATACTACCAAATTATAAAACATATTACACACCGAGGTAATTCACCAGTCAAGCTCTTAACATAGTTTCATTTTTCGGTTGAAAGGATTCATGTTTTCTCAAAAAAAATATGGAGCAATAATTTACGCATGCTTCCATATCATTATTATCCAGATCATATCCTATTGGTGTGTCATCTTTTATACCCCGAAGGATGCTTGTCAGATAAACAATCAGTTATCGATATGAGAGCAGTTCACTAAAATACAATGTATATATTCATAATTTATATATAGATAAATCAGAGTTTCCGTTCATTTGGATTCACGACACACAACGAAATATAAATATCGAATAAACGATGAATAACATTGAAAACATCATAAAAAAATCGTTTTCTGTATTATATTTTGGCCGCGATATACGTAGGCGACGAGCACCCCTATAATATATAACCAGCGCAACACTCTAATCACCCGAGAAATTGAGATAGGCCAAATTAGCGGCAACAAAACACTGACATATTGAAACCGGGACCCCCTTCGAGATTATCGGTCAATTTCGTAACCATCTCGAAAACCGGGACGTTTCGATCGAGATAGAACCGGGAGCAAACCGGGAGTTGTCGCCAGGGGTCCCGGTTCTGCCCTCCCGGTTTCAGTCGAGAAATTTCTCGATCGATCTCGAAGGCATCGAGAAAGTGCCTCGATTAATTGGACGTGACCCCTTAGCCATCTTCACTAGGCTTCTTATCCATCGCCATGCAGTTGCATGTTATACGAATTTAGAAAATCTGGCGATAAGACTTGCAGAGATATTGTATTAACACGCAAGATGGACAGAGAGACGGGCAGATGGTCCAAGGAGACAATACCCTTCGGCAAAACTTGGCAGCGGGATAAAATTCAATAGATTCAGACCTCTTTGCCATCACAATCCCCATTCTGAACTGGACTTATTGCATAAACACAACAATTCTCAATGGTGTACTGTATTTTGAATCACAGTGGCCTTGACTTTTGATCATTTGACCTCAAAATGAATAGGGGTTCTCTTTGACTCACGAGTAATGCTTTCTCAGAGTATAGTACAAGTCCATGCCATATGGAACAGGAGATATCGACATACAAATGAACGGATGGACAGACCGACTGACATACACAATATACGACCTCGTCTATCAACATGCGTATTCAAAATTTTGGACGAGTATTGCGACGAATAGCGAAAAAACGAAACATCCCGGTGTGAGAGGCAGGGGAGGCTATCAGTGGTTTCAGTAGCTGTGGTTGACTATTCTTGAGCTTGGGTGACATTTCCGATTTCAACCGTAATTGCTTATTTAGATAGATAGATTAATCATAGGTTAGAACGAAGTAATTATTTTCCCTATCATGTTAAATGACATGGTTTCATTAAAAGAAACCTACTTTGATGAAACAATACCCATACCAGTAGGTCAGTTATCACATACTCTGTATGAAAACACGCTGCCAACCAGTTACAATTTTACTGATACAAGGTCGACCGGGGGTTTCCGATTTTACTACTTCCGTGTTTAAGACAATACTGGAATTACACTGACCGTAAATATTGCCAGTGTGCATTAATTACGAGGAGATATTATGTGAAATTCACACACCATATTTTGGACTCACTTGCCGATTTTCAGCCACCGGCATTAATCAGAATATTAAGCAATTGTAGAGCTAGAATTATTTATTTTTGGTTTTTATTTCGAATCACGATGGGACTCGACAAATTTTCAGTACTAGAAACTTAAACCTGACAATACAAGAAGTCTTATTTGGCTATTTCGATGCTGTCGATGACGATACTTGTTCTTCAGCTATTCTGCGATAGTGTAATCCCAAAATCACGAAAATACTGTTAATCTTAAAGCTAGCCTGCCTCATATTCTGATACATTCGAGGTAAGAACTTTGCACGACTGACTGAATTGGTACAGCAGTTCCTTTTTACATATATACTGCTAAGACTGTTCCTCTATTTTTGTTTGACATAGGTCCCTGTTTGGATCCAGTCAGTGGTATAACTATCTCAGTAAACTGGATTCTGCAGACTGGAGAACATAGATGGTGCGCATGTCCCAGTGGCGAAATACTCTGCATTACAGATGCATGAGAGTGTAAATTATTTGGTTAACACGATTCTCAATAAAGTTCATCTGCAATTTAGGCTCCCTTATTGCTGTGTTATATAGATGAATCATTTCTGCTGATATCATCCAAATATTTCGTCAATTATTTCACTCAGTTCAGAAATTGAGCGACAGTTCAGAAATTGAGAAACTGAAACAGAAAAACATTTAAACGGCAAGCGACAGTAGTGTTACGAGCGTACGGAAGTACTATTGTTGTTGTTATTTGGAGAGGACCCCTTAGCACTCCGTCTGCACCATGTGCGATAAACTGTTGACTCCAATGGAATTATGTTATTCAAAGAGTTCTGGTACAACATACCTGTATACTTTTGGCAGTTGCTATTATGATGTTGACTTAATTTGGACAAGATGTAACGATTATTTCTACGGAGATGAACCTCATATAAAGTGTGCAGTCAGCACCAGATTGTGAGTGTTCGGTCACGCTACTTGAAGAATGCTTACGCCATATTTTTGACGACGATATATCAGAATGTGTTTTGAGAAAAACGGCACGTTTCGCCAAGAGCTGTGACCGGTGGCGGTCATGACATGTGAGACTGCCATCCTACGAAATTATGTGAAGCTTATTGGAAACATTGAACTTGTTGTCCAGAAGTGACACGAGAATTGGCACATGGCTAATTACCATATTTGACATGATTTGTTTACCCGATTCGACGGACCGATTTGATAGTCGCTGGCTGGAAAACCAAGTGTAGCCTCTCGACAAGAAAGTACACTTGTTAACCCCTATTCTGTAAGGTAAGTTAGGCGAAACACTAAAACAATACTCTCCAATACATTGGAGTTATTAACGGCTTGATTTTATACTGTTTTGAGTAACCCCCACAGGATCACCGGTTTGGGTGAAACTTCACCGGATGAAACCTTCTAGAAGATTGTTCTGAAGACAAAAGGTTTGACCTCCACACGATTGTTCTCCGGTCAAAATTTGACCTCTAAAAGATTGTTCGGCAGTCACAAGATTTGACCTCTACACGAATGTTCTGAACTCACAATATTTGACCTCTACAAGATTGTTCTTCACAAGATTGAATTCTACAAGATTGTCCTTCACCAAGATCTATACTTCACCAGATTGAACACGGCAAGGGTGGTACTTCATCAGTAAGTATACCAAGTAAGTATACTTCACCGATTGAACTTTATCAGTGAACATTCATCCAGCAATCATTATAACAATCGGTACTTCAGTTTCTGTACTCACTGAACCCATTCTATTTAATCTATTTAACCCGAAGGGTGGCACGTGACAGTATTAAGACTGAACAGTATATTCTTTAATGACGGCATCAAGTACGATATTTGAACGAGTTCATATATCTCCGCAAATAGGTCTATCAGTATCCGTGACCTACTAGTTCTATGCCTTTCAAGTGGCATTAGATTCGAGGAGGGACCGAGGGGAGGGGGAGCGGATGAGGATTTTTACTTCAGGGGCTGGCCTGGACTTTCTTTGATATATTTAACATACTCTACCCCGATCCTTCCCTGGAGAATACTACCCTGTTCCTGTGTGTCCCTGTTGAGTGTCCCTGCTGAGTGTGCCTCTGCAGAGTGTGTTTCTGTAAACTCTGTCATCTTAACCCTATCTGGCCTGGGCTTTTTGGGACCTGTCCAGGCCTGGGGGGGGGCGAAATGGCTCCCCCCCTAATTATTAATCTTATCCCTTGAGGGGGCTGAAACTTACCACACTATACCCCTGGGTCAAGCTCTATCAGAAAATGTAAAAAAAAAAATCCAAGATGGCCGCTTGGATGACGTCACAGTGACGTCATTTTCAAAAATGGCATTTTGATCGATTTTCGGTCGGATTTTCCGAATTTTTTATTTATGCAATTTCTTCGCAAAAACTGCACGATAAATTAGTAAATATTAATGTGATTAACAGGTTTTGCCCACTGTTCATCGCGGAAAAGCAGAAATTTTGAAGAAATATGACAAAAACCATCACTTTTCTGGTACCCCACCTGGACGCCATCTTAAATTTGCCCATGATCCTCTGCTCAGCGGATTATGCAAATATGTTCAAAATGGCCCCAATATGATAAACTATAAAGTCAAGGAGATTCAGCTCTCCATTTTTTGTCGTTCCGGAGATAGCGCAGAAAGTTTGGTAGGGGGGCCATAATGCCCCCGCCCAGGCCAGGTAGGGTTAACAGATAATCAGGAAACGGTTGGGTCTTATATCGTTATCAAGCTGCCTTATGAAGTATCATTGCAGGTTATGTTTATAAATATTCACTCTTGTCACTCTGATTCCGGTACGATGATTTGCTCATTTATTTTGTCATGGATCGGTCCTCGTCTGTAAGATGTCAGGGAAGCCTGCAACTTTTTTCGCACGACCGATAGGGATTGCATTAACCCTGTCTGGCCTGGGCTTTTAGGGACCTGTCCAGGCATGGGGGGGCGGGGTGCGAAATGGCCTCCTAATTATTTGCCTTATCCCTTCAGCTAGGCGGCCGAAACTTCGCACACTATACCCTTGGGTCAAGCTCTACCAGAAAATGTCACAAAATTCAAAATGGCCGCTTTGATCACGTCACAGTGACGTCATTTTCAAAACGGCATTTTTTGGTCGATTTTTCGGTCGGATTTTCCGAATTTTGTATTTATGCAATTTCTCCGCAAAACCTGCATGATAAATTAGTAAATATTAATATGATGTGAAATAAAATAGTTTTTGCCCACTTTTCATCGCGGAAAAGCAGAAATTTTGAAGAAATATGACAAAAACATCACTTTTCTGGTACCCCACATGGCGGCCATCTTGAATTTACCCACGATCCTCTGCTCAGGGGGTTATGCACATGGGCTCAAAATGACCCCAATAAGATAAACTATAAAGTCCCGGAGTTTCAGCACTCCATTGTTCGTCGTTCCGGAGATAGCGCAGAAAGTTTGGTAGGGGGGCCATAATGCCCCCCCCCAGACCAGGTAGGGTTAAGGAGCGAAGATTAGCGATGGAGAACGAGGAATACTGTCCAAATGATATTCTATCAAACATGATCTCAATCTTAGGTGAGGCCTTTCCTCTTATTTTAATGATTTGAACTCACCATATCCAATGTTCAGTGCCAGCTTAACCATGTCAGGTCAAATTGTCAATACTCTCTCCGACAACGAATTAGGAGCGGACACTTAGTGACTTGATAGCCTTTGAGCATCTTTGCACACCCCTACGTGAAAATGAGCATTAGCAATCCCCAAACGGTGGCTATGTGGGGTAGCAGAAAAGTTATGTTTTCGTAATTTTTCTGTGCATAAAAGTGTGCTAAAAATATGAAATTTCACATCAGCATTAAAAAAACGAAAAAAGAGATTTTTTGAACATGACCTCTCTGTGACGTCATCAAAGAGGCCATCCTACTTTTTTTGATTTACTGGAAAAGCTTGACCTCAACATATATTGTTTCAGACCCTTTCCTAAGGAGTAAGAAAAAAATATTCAATGGGGAGGGAGAGAAATGTTCCCTCCGAGGGCCCAAATATGTAGTGTATTCGGATAAATGAACTCATTCATCCATGTGTCGTGATATTTAATCACTGATGTATGTGCAGTCGTTCCAGTATCCGGAATCAATACAAACGATACTGAAATATTGTAACCTCAGAAAAAGAAATTCGCCTGTTCGATATTTAACAGATTAGATGATTTGCGGAATAACACTTCATCTTTGATTCTCTTCCTGGATTCATACATCCAGAGTCACGCACGTTTTCGCCAGTACGCACGTCCACAAGTAATAGCTGCAATTTCGTGCTCGACGAGGCTATCAACTAAGCTCCTTCGAATCATTTACAGTGGAATCTCACAGTGTATAACTCAGCCAAATAAACTTGTTGTTTATCTTTCTTTTTATTCCCAGACGAAAATCCTGATATCGACATCGGGAGAAATCATTGACGAATTTGTGACATTCTTCATCGCGGATGAGAAAGCATCAAGCCATCAAGCCCTCTAAAAGAGCCAGTGGAAACAGAGCTTCGGCGCTGATGGGTCTGCTGGTCATTGCGAATATCGCGAATATTGTCGACTATCAAAATTAAATAAGCGACGAAATCAGTTGTCCTATCCCAATACAGCATTAAGAAAGGGAAGCATTAGATCTACTCTGTAACAAGTAGTTCAGCATATTGGGTTGAAGAATAGTAGAGCAAATGCTGAAATTACTAACCTCTCTCACAACACAATGTGTTTATCCGTCCGTCGATGGACGAGGTCGTATATTTTCTTTATTCGATATATTTATACAGGGTAGCCCAACTCAGTCAAGATGGCTGCTTTCCAGAGGGGCTCTGTTTCATACATCTCATACATGCGCAAGTAACAATAAGCAAACAGATAAATATATAAAAAAAAAGAAATATACAGAGTAAGAAATATGTACAAATGTATATGAAATCAGGGGTTCTCATCTGATAAAAGGCCGGTGTAATAAACAACTACCAAGAGAATATTATATTAAAACTTGTTGTATAATATTCATTTTAAAAATGGACAGTGTGACCAGTGGCCCCCTCTATACACAGTTGATTCGTGTCAGCTTGTCTGGTAGATCTTGCGTGCACTGACGATACATATTTAAAATAATATTGGAGGTAAACAGGTATATCACAGTTCAAGAGTGTAAAAACAAAAGTACACTTGTGCATTCTAAAACGTTGATTGCGATTTCTCCAAGACAGTTCAGAAAAGGTATCAGCCGTAGATCTATCTCTTATTTTACACATTACAATAACTCTAGCTGCTCTGTTTTGGAGTTTCTGGATTCGGGTTATGTGTTTCTGAGAGCAGTTAGACCATACAATATCACCCTAGTCAATTATAGGCAAAATCATTGAATTGTAGAGCAGTTTTGCAACATCTTTAATGATAAAAGGTCTAAGACGACTTAGACCCGCTATTCTATCAGAGATTTTATTGCAAAGGTTGTTTATATGAGTATCCCATTTAAGATTATTGTCGAACCATAAGCCCAAATACTTAAAATCAAACACTTCTTCAAAAAAAGAACCAGCCATAGGTAAGTTAAAATGTCCAAAAGACGATACTCGTTGCTGAGAACCTAAAAGCATATACTTTGTCTTCTAACATTAAGAGTCAGCATGTTCTGATAAAACCAATTTTGGACAGAGTTAAGATCATCTCACATTGCTGTTTCTATATCTTGTCGGTATTTGGATGAGTAAATAAAAGCAGTGTCATCAGGATATAACACAACATCACAGTTATGTACAGCTAAAGGAAGATCATGTATATACAATATGAAAAGCAGAGGGCCCAAAATGGACCCTTGTGGAATCCCATACTCAACTGGGAGAGGCGAGGATGTAGTACTATTAAAAGAGACGCATTAAAGTACATAATTTTGAAACCAACACATTTCCGTCCCAGTAACGCCAAGTTTTCTCATTTTTTGTAACATTAATTCACAGTCCACAGTATTAAATGCTTTCTTCAGATCAAGAAATACAATGCCTGTTAAAAGACATTTGTCCATATTACTAAGGACCAGGTCCGACACATGACGAAGAGTAGTAGTAGTAGTAGAGTGAGATTGCCTAACGCCGGACTGAAACCTATTTAAGATTTTATGTTGTTCGATGATACTATATAGCTGCGTATGGACAGCTCTTTCAAATATTTTCATGCATGTTGGTAAGACAGAGATAGGTCGATAATTCGACGGATCTGACGTATCCCCCTCCTTGTGAACCGCAGTAACACGGGCTCTCGTAAAGACTGTGGGTAGTTTCCCAGTTCTTAATGAATGTAGAGGCGGGTAGATAACTCCAGCAGATATTTTAAGAAGTCTGACTGGAATATTGTCCATACCAGTTGCTTTGTTAACTGATACTTAATTCTTTCTCAATAGAATGCATTGATATTTCACAGAAATTAAAAGTCACGTTGTTTTCAATCTGAGTGTTAACATAAAAATTGTTCGTTTCACAAGTTCTTGGAAGCTCATATTGTGATCATGATTTCTGTCCGTCCGTCCATCTGTTACCTTCTGCAAGCTGTGCTGTTTATCCAGTTTCATGTCATGGATTGATACCTAACTTTGGATATACCATATGACAAAGAGGAACCCTGTTTATTCTGATGACAAATTTGTTTCGAGGGCATCAAAAAATCAGTAGGTCATTGGAAATTTTTATGTTTATACATGTTAAGTACAGTTAAGATATGTTGATGGCAAAGAAGAAGAAGAAGAAGGATTACTGCCAGGCTTTCCAAATCCATATAACTTATGCAACTGTTGGTGGGTCAGAAGCCTATTGAAGACGACTTATCTTGACCTATTTTATCAAGGTCGAACTGTTATGTTTATGCTATAAGCGCAGTTAAGATATTTTGATGCTAATGACGAAGAATAAATATTATATCTGAGCTCTTCGAATTCATACTACATATACGACTGGTTATCGAATAGAAGCTTTTCCAATTTGACTGAACTTCAGTCATTTTCGCTCACAGTGTTACGGACTCACTGACCATTGTAGATAAAAACTTACAGCTAACTTACTCAGCCAAGCGTGATGTTACTGCAGGAACGAGTTTTTTTCTTGCCGATTCTGTAACTATTTGAATACTGACCATGACCACACGAGCCTGAAACGGTTCTCAAATTTGGCGATACATATCGCATGCTGATAGCAAAATACGAACGTAGCGTGCAAGATCTATGGCGCTACGTTTCGTAACTTGTGTCTAATTCCGCTTAACCCGGGGCTAGGGGCCGTATGAACCCATGTACTTCAAGATCCTCATGGTACTCATATGAACAGTCACAATCAAAAGCGTGACTGAGATACATCATTCTTTAGATGACGACTTTACAACGAATATTATGGATTAAGAATACTGATCAGCGATACGGATTTGATATTTTGGAACATCATGATGTCTTGCCGGCATCATTGAAAACTGTTGACCGCTTCTCTCTTGCAGGAAACAAGCCTATGTTTATCTATACTATGATTGTCTTTTGAATTTGGTGCTAATACTGTTATGTGGAAAATGGAATAGGTCTTTGGATTATGGACGCGGATATTCTCTAATGGACGACGGCTGGATTATGAATGACGGACTAGACGCTTGTAATTAATCGTGTAAAACAATTATAGTCCCTTGGCTACTGGGGCTCTCCTTGTACCCAATCTCCCTTCTACACACACATTCATACACACCTCTTCACTAAAGACGTTTTTGATAACAGGATGAAAATATTTGTTAACATAAGATACGTCTGCAGTGGTTGAGAAAGAGATTTGTGCTTTGAGGGGAGGGTACGAAACGATTAGGCGGTACACTAATGACGGAAGTGTATTAGAAGACTAAGACTTTGATTCGGTGCGTTCACCTCATCACTGTCGCTGCAACACATATCACGAATCGTTAGATTCTTGGTATGTGCTTTAGAATAGGTTAACCGGAAGACTTTTCTGTGAAGTCATGTGGCTCTGTCAGTATGTCGGCACCTCTTCCCACTTCCCTTATATGTGTTGTACTTGCAATAATACGTCATAACGCACTCTAGTGGGAATTATTTGTGACGGGCAATATTTGGCTTCCCGTTGTCTCATGTCGCACCACCTCCCCAATTCCTGTTAACCTTCGTGCAATTTTCAGTAGTAATGGTTAGAACAACTGAGTCTGAGAGGTCTATCAGGATAACGTGTCATCCTTGACTAAACAGGAAGTGGTGAAATTCGTCCAGGGTGGAGGGTCTTCTGGGCCTCTTAAACTGCAGAATGACGAGTGATCACAATCTCTCTCCTCGCGGTGACGGTCATGCTTCGCGCAGCGTATTCACACGATCAACGAATTCTTGTCTAGTGTAGTCAAGGGTGGTATTGTTAATCGTGAATACCGATTATATAACGATACCTCTGCAATTTTACCAAACACGACAACGTTATTTTCGCTCACAGTGTTACGGACTCACTGACCATTGTAGATATAAACTTACAGCTAACTTACTCAGCCAAGCGTGATGTAACTGCAGAAAAGAGTTTTTTTCTTGCCGATTCTGTAACTATTTGAATACTGATCATGACCACACGAACCTGAAACGGTTTTAATCATGTAAAACAATTGTAGTCCCTTGGCTACTGGGGCTCTCCTTGTACCCCATCTCCCTCCCACACATACACACACACCTCCTCTTCACAAAAGACGTTTTTGATAACAGGATGAATATATTTGTTAACATAAAATACGTCTGCAGTGGTTGAGAAAGGGATGTGTGCTTTGAGGGGATGGTACGAAATGATTAGGCGGTACACTAATGACGGAAGTGTATTAGAAGACTAAGACTTTGATTCGGTGCGTTCAGTACATCACATACAGAAAGCTTGTATGTCGAAGCAGATGAATGTCCTTTCGATCTTCGAAGAATTAAACTGTCGCTGCAATATATTACAAAATTGCGATCAAACCAGTCAAATCCTGCATATGACTGTGTTTTCAACACTCAGTAGGCAGAGTTCTATTCAAAGAAACCCTCGATTATTCCACCTCTTGGAATCCGTATGAAACCACAAATTGTGACAGCTGGTATTAAAGTTAGTCACATTTTACCGAACAAGCTCTTGCCACCTCCATCATGGCAGTTAGCCAAACCAGAAGTTGATATTTCACTGACGAAATATAAAAAGACAGACACGAGCCAGCTCTTGTATACACAAGAATTTGATCTGCTGAGAGATAAATACTGATCACATCAGGCTATTTATACAGATGGTTCTAAAGATGGGGAGAGAGTAGCATGTGCTACTATCTTTAGTTCCAAAACTAAAACCTATCGTCTACTAGGTAAAAGTTCTATATTCACTGCAGAGGCAAAAGCTCTATTGTCGGCTTTAGAAGGTATTGGGTTCACTAGAAAGAAAAATATGTCATATTCTCGGATTCGCTATCATGCCTTCAAGCGATTAAAATTGGAAATTCAACTCATCCTGCCATCTTGAAAATTCTGCAATTATATGACATTAGATTTGATCAACAGATAAATATTGTGTTTGTTGGGGTGCCTAGTCGCGTTGACATCAAAGGCAATATACTGAGGCTGATAAAATGGCTAAGGCAGCTCTGGATAAAGCGATTGTTCCCCTATTGGAATCTCATACAGCAATTTCAGGCCATCTATCTGTGCTTATGTAAGGAAGCTGATAATATGGATAATAACAAACGTCACGAGTTATCAAGCAGCTACACTGGAAGATCTTTTTAGCCGAGTAAAAGAAGATTGTATTTTAGATTATTTATGAGAGATTGGCTTGTTGTACAAATTTTAAAGTTTGTACCTGTTTTAGTATGCTGAGTTGTTGACTTGAATAATTAGAATTTTGTTTGATCGTCGCTATATAGCTGAAATATTGCTGAATGCGACGTTAAACCTTAATTCTCTCTCTCTCTCTTGATGAGATACAGGTGATTACTATTCCCTAGGTATTGACCGATTGCTGTCAGATATATTTGATCCTCATTTGTTTTCTTTTTCCTTTCCCGCAAATATTTTTTTTTTTTTATAGTAGACATGAGAACTGATCATCTTGAATACACACGAACTGTTCATCTGCCCCTTAGCCAATTTCAGTGAGACATCACTATAAAATGACAGCATTAGATCTGCTCTGTGACAAGTAGGTACCCCCGCCCCTCACCTCCCTTCCATTCCCCGTCGTGATATAGCTAACAAAAATGTTGAAAGCGATGATAAACCCTATTCACTCACTCACTCACCTACTCACTTAGCCAAGGACTGGTCCTATTCTTAGCCGTTATTTACCTAAGATCGGTATATACCCTTAAATTCATCAGATAATAGGTAGGAAAAGCGTCTATCGTATTTCATCAATTTCAGGGAAACATATATTAGAGTGAATATTGGGAGTGAGTGAGTGAGTGAATAGGGTTTAACGTCGCTTTCGAGTGAATAAGGAGATAAATTATATATAATATACAAGCGTCTAGGCCGTCATTCAATATTCAGCCGTCGCCCATTAAACAATTTCCGTGTTCATAATTCAAAGACCTAATTCATATAATAACATTGGCACCAAATTAAAAGGTTAAATCATAGTATACAGAAAACTAGGCTAATTTCCTGCAAGAGAGAAGCGAACACCGAATCATGGTAAGAATGATACTAGGATTGCGGAAAACCCCCCAGCAGATGTGTACTATCCCAAAACAATACAATAAGTATATAAATAAACATATAATAATATAGGTGTGATGTGATCTATTGTGCTATAGTGATGCGACGGTTTGGACAAGCCAGGTTTAAATACAGATTTTCAGGTAAATTTGGATAGGTGACTTGGGAGTCCAACGGGATACATCCTGTGTTTGTAGCAGGCGTCAGATCCGACATTCAGTATTCAGCAGTCATCCATAAAAAATCGAAGCCCTATTTTCGTGTGACAAGGACCACCAATTCCATGTTTGTATGAAATAAAAATAATAAAAACACAAGATGGTTTTCCACGACATTTAGTTCTTGCGCCACTGGATCACAATCATCAGAGAAAACATCATCAAACATTGCAACTATATTTATCAAAATAAAGCCTTCTTTCCATCGCTGGATAACTGATTCACCACGGTCTGGTCTGCTCCCAGGTGCTGGGTCATGGAGTGCCAGTCTTTCGCAATAAAGTAGATGTCATCGAATATCTCCGAACCGCAAAGTGATTCGTTCGTCCTACCGTTAGATATTGCATAAAGCACATCGGAGTTCTTTATCCGTGCACATGAATAAAACAGCCAGGCGTTGTAGTCACAGAGAGACGGATCAACCATGCATCATGATTCAGGAATTTTTTTCAAGGCGAGCAGACAAAATAAACATGTTCGTCTTCTTGTGAACGAACGAACGAAGATTATCTGTTTAGTTGTTCGTTACTCTTCTAATTTTTACCGAAGCAAAACGAAAGCATCGTTTCGTTGCTCTGCTCCGTTTCAAACTGCACAAACAGCAATGGTAATTGGATAAGTGCTCTTACTATTTTTAGTAACTCACGATTAGTTTCAGATCTTTGTTACTGTTTTCAACAGCAGCCTGGCTTGGCTATTGGAAATGGTCAAGTTATAGAAAATTGTGTTTTGTTATTGTTCGCAGAATCGATGTAATACTTTGTTACCAGACTACTAATAGACCCGAGGGAGTTCGACCCTGCACAATGTTCAACTCAAATTTGGCTCAGGAAACTACGATCACCTGAAGACCAACATATTCCTAAATATCCCTTGTCATTTCAAGGTTATTTACATTTACAACTTGTTCATTGTCATTCCAGCCAAACATGCCAAATAAACATAATCTCAAAATATTCGTCTCCTCTCCCGGGAATTACATATTAATCAAGACGGCTATTCCAGCCGTCACATGTACTGTCACCTCATAATGATAAACATCCATACCAGCTAAATCAACACAATATCAGATAAGTCGACTACTCCAGACTTCACCTAACGGAAAAAAACACGAGGAAACCTCACAACAAGTACAAAAATGCGTCCACCACCTACTCCATCAGTCACAAAAAGATACACAGGGACCTTTGCTTTGCTGACGGAGCCACAAGCGTTAGCCTGTCCACGTATACATCTCTGTCATACATACATGTATTCCGATATGTATGAGACCTCCAGGGTCAAACTGCTCATCGATATTTAGATGGGGGGAAAAACGATGGCGAGCTACAAAGCCCGTGTTGGGTCGAATCATTCTAAACGCAACACTTGTGTTCAGAGAAGAAATCACATCTTCACCCTTGAATAGAGTTAGTTCCCATTAGATCAGATGAAGTGACATTATCTGCAGTCACTCGATATGAACAGGTAGCCATCTAGATGAATCAGATCCAAGCCGACTATACTCTTGAAATTGCCAAAATATTCCTTAGAGAAATCATAATGGACCATTCTTGAAAAACTAAGTTATGTGGTGCATATTTATCAAATGTAGACAGAGGCCTTGATTCTCCATACTAGCTAATAAATGAATCCAGGTTCGCCACATTCTCAATTGAGACTCAGTCAAATCACCAGGAGGCTTGATATACATTGTCCAGTCAAAATGACCAGGCCAAAATGTAGAAAAATACGTTAACATATTGAGAAGGCATACGAGGCAATATTTTTTCACTACACAAGTAGTCAACAAAGAATAACACGCACGCATCACAGTTCAAATCCCAGTGTAAGAAAACATAAACATTGATTTGCAGTTGCGAATCAGGATGAAACCCAATGTGCACCAGAATGGCATGGTTATCGGCCTATTTGCACATATAAATTTCTTATTCATCTATTTCCGAGAGTATGGCGATAGATCCAGATCTGATATTTGCCACTGTGTAAAAAAGCAGATACTTATTTATTAAAATGTGTTTGCCAATGAAGGGTGAAAACATGAAACCGGTTCGACTTCATTTAATATTTGCAGATGTCGGAACTATTGGACCATTTCAAATGTCTTCAAGTGACAATTATGGATTTCCCATTACCGTGTTCATTATTTCAAATTAATGTCGTTTACTTTAAATAATCAATATGTGTGCTTAAGGCTAACCGGAGGGAAATCAAGGGAAATATCTTATAGTATATATGATTAGATTTTTAGACATCACCGAAAATGTAAACAATGAGCCGTATGCCGGGAAGCATGACAATCAGCATCTTTTGTTTGCAGGGATATGTTGTCAGCAAATACTGTCTAATTATAATATAGGATGGAGAATCGAGGCATTTGTCTACACTCTCAGCACGAAAGGTGTGAACTGCTTTACACGCACCAAATAAGCCATCTGGATGTAAAAAATACAAGCGGTATTTTTTCACCTCATGTACATTTCGTCGGATTGCTATTGGATGAAATCCTATCACATCTCAATCTGTAAATCGCCATATCCCATGATAATGGTAGTCTATTTTGCGGAATCAATAAATATAGCAATGTTCCACGATACAGCGTTAAAAACGAGAAATGTTCCACGCATTTATCAGTTGTTTGTTCACGCTGAGTGAAAAGTTGCCTTCTACTGCGTGAGATAATAATTTTTTTATGCGACGAAGTGGTGGCTGTTTCACCACGGCTCCGGTGAAGGAGACAGGATCCAAGTCAGTCTGTAGTAGGGTATCTCTCATTTTTACCTTCGTCGATCAGACGGAGAAATCGATCAGACGTGAAATCTCCCGCCAAATAATTGTCATATGGGGAACCCACGACTCATGTGATTTCTAATAGGGTTTGTCATGGTTCCCGACGAAGTTTTGAAGCAATGATTTTGGACACAATTGAAATGAAAGCTCGTGTGAAACACGGGCGAAGAGCATTTCCCCAGACAAATTTGTAACACATAATTTGGTACTCACAGGACTTTTGATCTCCCCATTAGGGATGGAAATTGTTTTTAGGATGGGACAGAGCGGGGGGGGGCAGATACCCCTGGAGGATGAGCAATCAGGAATCATCCCTGATAGAAGGGATTTCTTCACCAATGGTTGAAACCCAGTGTGAGGCAATACCAACTTTATTTTGCGTTTCATGAGCCCACCGACATTAAACAATCGAATAGAAATAAAATTTCAAATTGCCACTTTTATATTTCCTACGAAAGTTTGAACATAAAGATTTTAACCCCCTTTTTATTCCTTTATAATTATGAATTAGGCTGTTGTATTCTATCTGAAACAATGCCAGCAAATAAAAATGTCAAACAACAAAAAATAGATCCTATTTACTATAATTTTTCATCGTTAAGTCAGCGATTGTTGTTGTAGTAAAATGCTGCTAATACTACTTAGGCAATAACGACATTCAGTGTAAATCGGGAACCTTCGCTGGCTGTGTGATCTATCACTCTGTCTTGGTACTCATATTTCGACAGTGATGCGGTATGTCAGAGCTAGGAAATGAAGGCTATTTCAACAGCTCAGCCGATACAGCATGGCTTAAGTTATTGTTGAAGCATGAAACTGTTGAAACACATGCAAAATTATCTAAATTGTTCTGGAAGAAAAACCACAGCCACAACGAAATGATGACAATGTTAGATTTGAGGTGTATGTTAGCAGTTAAGATGTGACTTAACTTACGGTTTTTGACCTTGAGACAATAGGTCAATGTCAGTCATAGTCATAGACTTCAGGCCCATCATCAGTTGCATATATGGTATCAATTTATAATGCCTAGCTATATTTCATGTTATATCATAATATACAGTATATAACCTGATAAAATAGATTCAGTCAACTGGGATAGGCTTCTAGTCAGTCACCAATTGCACAAGTATTATGAATTTGGAGAGCCTATCTTCACTCCTTTAAAAATTATTGCCAATGCTAAATTTGACCTCGATAAAACAGATGAAGATCAGTCAATTTCATTAGGCTTCTGATCCATCACCAGCTGCATATGTGGTATGACAGGAAAGATGAGCAAACAGAGAGACAGACAGACAGATGACACGGAAAATTCAGTTCATTTTGGGGCATCATTACACATCATCTTCAAAGTCTAAATATTCTGTCAAAATGCACAGGAACACCCCATTTTACTTCAATTGTAGAGAAGAAAAGCAACTCCGAGGAGGAATATCAATTTATTCTGTATATTTTGCTATTAGTTATAGCATCTTCAGCAGTGAACAAAGTTACAAACAGCTCCATACGCACAGTATATATACAAGGCATAATGTGATCTTAGCCAATGCGCATTTATGAATAGGTAAGCCAGTAAATTATATCAGGTTGGACAGATATTAAAATGCCGTCATTTTCAGAAATTTTTAAATGTTAAGCGATAACCTGACAGTGATCTACGAATGGTGTGATTCAATGTATATATGTTACCATGATTCAGTCATAATATTGTCTGTAATATATTTATGTCGACAAGGAATACACATAATTATTTGATAATATTATTAACTGTAGGTTGTTTATGATTAATATGAACTTGTTATTTGCTGCAATCCAGCCATTTGTTCCATATGAGCAATATTCTCATCAGCCATCACCATTCAATATGAATGTGATACATGTACAAGTCCATGGTCATTGATACAGTATGGTGAAGGTGACCTGTAACACCAGTATACAAAATTATACCGAGCGCATTGAATCCTCGCCACATGATGCTGAGGCAGATCAGAACGGAGTGTCGATAAAATCACGTGTGTGTTGTAGAGGATTCTCTCAATGATGATGCTGTACTGTACACATACCAAATATAAAGTGTTGATGTGTCGGGCCTATAGCACAAAATCACAAGCAAATTGGTACAACTAGGCACACACTCATTTCTGCCGCTAACGTGTTGATTTGGGTGGGGGCATCCTCTCAGGGGGAGGTGGGGTTGGGAAGGGGCCTAATGTCTCAAGCAGTATTCAAGGTTTTCCATCAATATACTCTATTCCATACCCCAATATTTCAAGAACGTGAAATCAGAGAAAACTTATGTGCGGGAAATGTGACTTCCACATCCCTGACTGGACATGCTAGTGGGGAACCCTCAACCCCAGGTTAATTACCATTGGTGGAGTTAACGTCCAACAAATACAAAATTGAGTTTGGCATCCGGGCCTATGTTATTCAGCGATGTATTCGCCTACGGACACTGTTGCCTCGACGGAGGTCTTTGCGCTCATCCATCGCTTATTGATTGATAACATGCGTGTAATTTGATCGTTCGACTCACGCATTTCTCTTAAATACGGCCCGGGCTCGGACCTGACCGTACAGAAATACGTGACTCAGAATTTAATCCATTTTATCCCGATGTATTGTTTATCAAACATTCGTTTTGTTAAAAGGATTATATACGGCATACTTTTTTGTAGCTCGTCGGAGATATCTATTTGTCGGCGCTCGAAAGGTGATACTGACAGATCGTCGTGTCGCAACATGCAACACTTGTATAATAATATATATATAGTATTTTTGAATAAACGGTGGAATACACTTCATCAGCGTTATTTATTGGAACGTCTAGAAATGTCTATAAAAAACACAGATGAATGATTATTGCGCCACCTCCAGTCCATAAATTAGGAGGAAATGAAATCTTTTGCATTTACATTTACAGATGTAGCTTAATGAAAAAAGTATACTGGGAAGGCTATTTTAAAGAAAGGGATCAGCTGTATGGAAAAGGTCAACT
This sequence comes from Hanleya hanleyi, assembly GCA_036873755.1. Classification (NCBI taxonomy): domain Eukaryota; kingdom Metazoa; phylum Mollusca; class Polyplacophora; order Lepidopleurida; family Hanleyidae; genus Hanleya; species Hanleya hanleyi. The sequence continues at coordinate 88,794 of JAVTVY010026938.1, forward strand.
ATTACAATGACAACAACTACAGCCCATTCATTCTCATAACGCTGTTTTCTTGATCTATGATTATCAGTCATTTAAATTCGTGTTAAAGATTCATGAATATACATACATCCAAAGATTGGCCGTGTTATCACGATATAACCATAAACATATATTGGACAACGATAGGATAAAACATTCATGATGTTCTCTGAACGCACACCAAATACAGCACAATACACGTGTATCACTCGAGTTTGTCATCCATCACAGAGACAATAGTCTTCATTTTCTTCCTTGTTGATGAAAGCAATCAGACATGATGACGGTACCATATTTGGCCAGTATATGATGATCAGACATGATGACGGTACCATAGTTGACCAGTATATGATGACCAAACATGATGACGGTACCATAGTTGACCAGCATATGATGATCAGACATGATGACGGTACCATAGTTGACCAGCATATGATGATCAGACATGATGACGGTACCATAGTTGACCAGTATATGATGACCAAACATGATGACGGTACCATAGTTGACCAGTATATGATGACCAAACATGATGACGGTACCATAGTTGACCAGTATATGATGACCAAACATGATGACGGTACCATAGTTGACCAGCATATGATGATCAGACATGATGACAGTACCATAGTTGACCAGTATATGATGATCAGACATGATGACGGTACCATAGTTGACCAGTATATGATGACCAGATATGATGACGGTACCATAGTTGACCAGTATATGATGATCAGACCTGATGACGGTACCATAGTTGACCAGTATATGATGATCAAACCTGATGACGGTACCATAGTTGACCAGCATATGATGATCAGACATGATGACGGTACCATAGTTGACCAGTATATGATGACCAAACATGATGACGGTACCATAGTTGACCAGCATATGATGATCAAACATGGTGACGGTACCATAGTTGACCAGTATATGATGATCAGACATGATGACGGTACCATAGTTGATCAGTATATGATGATCATACATGATGACGGTACCATAGTTGACCAGTATATGATGATCAGACATGATGACGGTACCATAATTGACCAGTATATGATGATCAGACATGATGACGGTACCATAGTTGACCATTATATGGTTATCAGACATGATGACGGTACCATAGTTGACCAGTATATGATGATCAGACATGATGACGGTACCATGGTTGACCAGTATATGATGAATTACGATAAAGTATAGATCTACAGTAACGAAATTTCAATACAAGTGTTGACGGAACAAGATCGATCATTGAAGGAATATCATCTGATGTAATATGCAGTTGGTCTGGTTGAAACCGGGCTTGGGAAACATCTCGCATAAGATCGGTAATGGCTAGACTGTATTGTCTGCTCTGTAATTCTCCGAGGGAAAGAAATGAAAATAATATAAAATAGCACAATATAGTTTAGGTTCACTAAACTTGGATTGAAGATCCACGAACAGTCATTGGAATAAAATTTGATAAATGGTTTTAATTATTTGTGACTATGTTACAATGTACTTACATGTAAATAATGAAATGTTCAATCTTTACGTCAATAAGATCTCTTGATACACATGTAATGTACTTGCAAACTGATGATTTATTAATGACATGTTCTAGAAAAATAAAGAAATACTACACTACAGGTAATAGAAGAGATTCGCTCTGGATACATGGTAGAATGATGAAATCTTACAAATCTTTGTTGCATGATGAAAGAATACAGCATGGGTAGTAGCGCCATATTAAACCTGGGTGTATTCTAGGATTGTGTTTCAGGAAAAAAAGCAACAAGGAATTTTCAACCTATTCTCATATCACTATAAACTTGATAAAATGGTATAGGCATATATACCTGATGAATTCTACATATGGTACCGATAGTTTTCAATAAGAATAAACATTGTACCTGGGTATTAGGTATATCTTCCATGTAACTTTCGAACATCTTCATAAATAGGGATCAAGATATTGACCGGACAAGGAATTCTTGGCAGATTAAAGGGCCATAACTCTATGGAAAACCCTTGAAGCATCGAGAAAATGGTACTAAGCATCTTCATACACACGCCGACTTCTCCAATCATACTTCGACTTAGCCTTGATATACCAACCCACCGGTTTTGTGCAAAACAGGATTTTTTTTATAGTTATACACGAAAAGTCATTGACCTTGAATCCGTTCGAATTTTGGAATGCCTCATATTAGTGGGTTGTATATTGTCTGTCCTATGTTTTTGGCCACCAGGCTTTTGGCGGCAGGTAACCACGAGTCTCTGTGTCTTTGAGACAACCTATTTTGAAATAAGACATACTATTTTGAAATGAGACGCCCTGGAAATTTAACATGTACGGCATAGAAGTGAGGCACCCTGCTGTCAGGAAAAATTGAAAAAAAACACACTGTTTTCAAATCCTAGATAAAAGCCTGCTGGCCAAGGCTACTTCCATATTAAGAGGACTGACATACACAACTTTACAGAGAGAATACGTCACCTACTACATACAGTCATTATGTAGGTTCTGACTGATACAACACTGGTTTGAAGATGAAATATACACATCAAATTTTGAATGCCTTAGGTGGTCTGATCCATCAAATGCTACATGTACTTGGAACTTTTAATGGATAAATTTAATGAAGTCCCAAATTTTGTCTGTAAGTTTCACGCAAATCCTCCTCGTAATCATCGCGCGCCTGCAATATTTGTGGCAGTTGAATTCCAGTATTGTCTTCAACGAGGAACTAGCAAAATCGGGCACCCCCCAGTCGACCTTGTTTCATAGAAATTGGTATCGGGCAACAACATGTTTGCATTTGATCACTGACATATTGCGATGAAACATAATGTCCGAAAATTACTCGTCTGATGTCAGTAAAGTAGAGATGTTTTAATGAAATCATGTCATTTAACATTGCGTACGATAGGGAAAATAATTACTTCCTTCTAAACTATTGTTTTCTTTATGTACCGGTGTGATGATCATGTTCCGAGCCACAACGCGATTCAAGTGTTTGCCTGATAGACAGTACCTTGGATTGTATTGATTCACCGACAAATGTCACAACGGCCAGCCCTATACCACAAACCAGTAAGATAAACACGCTCTGTACTGTCACAAAGTCCACTGGTCTAGTGCCCACTTTACTTTGGAAGCAGCGCCTTTGCTGTGGTCTCCATTTTTTCTCCCATAGCTTCATCATTCCATTTTCGATGAAGCGTAAAATTCTGAAAATATAAGATAACATACGCGGAATATCAATTGCTTTACAGTACATTTTCAGTTCTTCTCTCATCAAATGATTGCAATTAGAAAGATCGAGTCCATGGTAATGTCAATGCCAAACCTTCTTTTGCGAATGATGCATTGCGTATATGAAGTAACGCATTCATAAAAGCAGTAGTCATGTGCGAAGCGATTTATGACCGGTAGTTTTCAATGACTCATGGCCGAGTGTAAATCTACCAAATTTTCAGTATTATTTGTTACGAAGTTTGATGAAACTTGATCGCTTGATCAGTGGACCACCATGTGTATAGAAAAAAAGTGTCGTTGTTTACTTGCAGTGGTCACCAATATGGGGGTGTACCGTGACTATATCCATGACAGCTCATATTAACCCTACCAAACTTCCTGCGTATATCCGGAACGACAACAAAATGGAGAGCTGAAACTCTGTGACTTTATAGTTTGTCATATTGGGATCATTTTGAGCCTATTTGCATGACCCCCTGAGCAGAGGTTCATGGATAAATCCAAGATGGCGACCACATGGGTTAGCAGAAAAGTGACATTTTGTCATATTTCTTCCAAATTTCTGTTTTTCCGCGATGAAAAGTAGGCAAAAACTATTTTATTTCACATCACATTACTATTTACTAATTTAGCATGCAGTTTTTGCGGAGAAATTGCAAAAATAAAAAATGCGGAAAATCTGACCGAAAAATCGATCAAAAAATGCCGTTTTCCAAAATGACGTCACTGTGACGTCATCAAAGCGGCCATCTTGGATTTTTCACATTTTCTGGTAGAGCCTGACCCAAGGGTATAGTGTGATAAGTTTCAGCTCCCTAGCTCAAGGGGTAAGAAAAATAATTAGGGAGGGGGCATTTCGCCCCCCCTCCCCAAGGCCTGCAGAGGTCCCAAAAAGCCCAGGGCAGATAGGGTTAAAAGCTTAATTTTCAACTTTAACCTCCAGCCTGTGAATTAGGCGATTTTTGGGAATTTTTCAAAATTGTTATCCATATCTTCATCCATCTTACAATCATAAACAACGATGCCGACGCAAACTTACTCTTCCCACTTGTGATTCCCGCTCAGTAAGAACGCAAATGAAATCTGGATAAAGAATATTTTTTTCATTTCATTCGTTGTTCATTTGGATATAGAATGATAAGGATTTTATGCAAATAACATCATGCTGTCTTGCGGTCATCATTGGAAATTGTTGACCGCTTTTCTCTTGCAGGAAATCATCTTGTGGGTATTTTTAAATTCGGAATTGCTGTTAACTGTCGTACTAAAATGTCTTTCGGTTACTAACCCGGAAGATCGTTTGGGAACGACGGCAGGATATGATTTTAATGACGGACGCTTGTCAGCAACAACCACTATTCCGTCATTTCGATATTTCCCAGTTCTGATTCGCGAATACTTGTAATCAAACCATCTACATCAACGTTCGTGCATAGATAGTATACAGTTAACATGATCGTTCGCATTCAAAGATATCAGAAGATACTTCAGAAGCAATAGGAATGTTAAAACTTAATGAAACTGAAGTTGATGAGAGCAATTTGAAAGGCAGACGACACTAGTATGGCAGACGATAGTCCAAAGGAGAATTTGCCAGAAAGGCTGAACACACTCGCATGCATTTGTGGATAAAAACACCAGATTCCATCTGCAAAACAGGTATGTATTACCAACACATACATTAAGGTTTTGAAGAACCCTGTCTGCAGTAACCAGAGCCGGGATGGAGAGTTGTCAAATAGGTCATTGTAGATAAAAGCAAAAGAACTATGCAAAATCCTGCCAGCACACAAATATCAGAACTGTGATTATAGTATGATTCAAATAGACAGCTCTGCAATCACATATATTTAGACTACATCTAAAAAAACCTACTTTTGTGAGAAGATCCGTGTGTATGGAGAATTCTTTGGGAACAATAGACTAGACGGTTTCGTGAATAATGGTTGTTTTATGTACCCAGTGTCACAGCTGTTGGTTAGGATTGATGCCATGTGAAATGAGCCGGTAAAATAGACATAACCACCGCCTTCCATTTTCTTCAGATGTACGGAATCAGAAACACTAAGAACGTCTACATCCGTCTGAGAGAACTGCATCATACCTCTCCACATCTGCTGGTAAAGAGAATTGCTACTCGACTGAAAAAGACAAAATGTTCTGGATATATAAATGACAGTGATATCGGAACAAGAATAACCATATCTAGTTTGAAAATTGTATCCGAAATACACACTGTGTATGTTTCGCCCATGCTGATGACATGGGACACGGCGACACCTGCTTTTATTTTATATTTCTAATGTATATAGCAGTACTGAATCAAATGTAGTTAAATTGAAGGCGATAATGCGAGATGTCATTCTCTACATTTAATATCAAGATAATAACTGATCCAGATATTGTTCCCCATTTATATTCGTCTTGATTAACAAGCCCCTGCAAATTGTTGAACGGTGTCCGTTGTCGAACCACGCCAAGACCCGGAACTAAATAGGCAGCAAATGTCCCTGTCATGATCAGACAAAATAAACACCAAGCCGCGAACACTGCCTTGAAAGCCGCACATCCTTTCCCAGAAATGTTTATTGTGTGTTGAGAGGATCCTGGAAGTAGAAAACAAGGTAAATTGTAGCATTTCTCTGGGCTGTGTAATACACAGTAAACATAAACCTCCCCACCAAATACACCCCATCGCTAAAGATGGAGAAATATTTGAAAGAAGGAGAGCTCTTTTGAATGTACGTCAAACGGTTTATGGTGGGATTGTTCTGGAGGCTTAAACCCATGGTTCATCGCTTGTACAAAGTCACTATTGCCCATATATTAACGAGGTGGCATCTGAATTTAGTGATTGAGTATCGAAATAAAAATAGAAATTTTGAATTGATCCTTACATCTGAATTGAACGAAACATACTAGTGCTTCCAACAATCTGTGTGCAGAGGATATTCCACTCAAGTCTATGTTGATCGGGCTGATAAATTTCTTACACCAAGAACATTACAAAATCGTATTGCTTCTTACCACACGGAACTATATTCATATTAGGCGCCATATACAATATAGCCTCTGTCCGTGATGGAAGATAAAGTGTTGACCAGGATTTTGACGAAAATAAGAGCATCTGATATCATGAAATACGGTGACTAGCAGATATGTTAATATGTGACGTAATTCTCCTAGCATTACCTACGTTATATGCCAATATCGCATTAGGCATAATCATATCTGCTCTGGGAGGGACCCACGCTTCTCCTGACCACGCTGGATTCCCTGTCCTTCAAATTGTAGCGATGATAAAACTATCCATTCTAAAACATTCTTGCTGAGAGCTAGATTCCGCTCCTCCCTGAACTTCCACACGTTTGAATCAACGAAAACAACAGACCCACACTCTGTACCCCGTACTACTGATACGACTGTTTTTTTCTCAGCTTCCATTCTACTACCATCGTCCAGTTTACCATCATCCTCCATTCTACTATCATCGTCCAGTCTACCATCATCATCCGCTCGTCCTCGAATATCCTCGACTCCTCCACCATCTTCCATAATACTTCAGTCTTGCATCATCCTCCGCTCTTTCACTAGGCCGTCTATTAATGCCCCTCGACGTCTGTAATAATACAGTAACGCATACGTACGCATCCCAATTTTTCGGTTAGTGTAGCTTTTATGGACGGGCATCAACGGGCCTTGACTGGCGTTCATTGCGTTAAGCATATCTGGCCTCGGTTATTTGTGTGTGTACCGCAGTCTGGGGGAAGCTGCTTCCGCTCCGCTTTTCGTTATTCCAGAAACGAATTGATATAGATGAAATAGAATACTTCCCTACTCTTTGAAGCAGAAAAACGTCAAACTTTTAGCATCATGAGCGCAGCTAATAGTATGCACAAGGAATCGAAATGACGATTGTAACCGAGACATCTTGCAAACATTGACTGACCATTATACCCGACTGAACAAAAAATGGGTTGTGATGTATTTAAAATAATTCCATAATATTTGACTCTCAAAAATATCAAAACAACCTATACAAATTTTAATAGGAAAATCTGGACCGATTCCGAAATTCGCATTGAGGTCTGGTCGGAAGAACTTCTTGCCGGACGTCTTATCTCGGAATAATGGCGGGAAATGTCTGTATAATTTATTTTATATGCTAGAGTGGGAAGGCCATTTCCCTGCCCAGACAGCACACCAGTACCAGTGCTGGCCCAATTCTGGTCCGACTACGGCTGTGATTCCGGCCCGATGTCGGCAACCGGATCCGGCCCAGTGTCGTACTGTATTACGGCCCAGGACCGGGCCAATGAAAGCGGCCCGGAGCCGGCAATCGGATCTGGCCCGGAACCGGTTATTACGGAACTGACCCTGAACTGGCAAAAGTGATACCGACGAGGCCAGGTCCACCACGCCCAAGTCCACCCTGCCCCGCCCCGCCCCGCCCCGCCCCCCCCCCCTCTCCCTTGATCTCGACAATGTAGGTACTTTCCTATCTATACGGTATACAATAAATTTCATACGTACACCCATCCGGGTCTAGTTTTGTGGTACAGATTGACAGGTTTCCATTCAATAGTGAAGGAAACATCCAAAAAGTTTGGGTGCTTGGAGTGGGTCAAAGTCGCAATCTATTATATGTTCACTGGAATAATAAAATTTGGTTAGTTGGGAGATGTGGTACACTGTTCGAACATTGACTCAAATATACTTTATGAGTGCCACATAATGTAAAACACAATTTCTGACAGCTTACATTAGCTTCTCTGTACATGTATAACTAACAAATTCAAAAGACTGAGACGTATTAGTGAGAATGGACTATTTATTAATAATAACAGAGTTCAGTCGAACCCAAAACACGCCCTTAAACACATAGAGCACACAATATGGCTAAATCACATAAAAGAGAATGTGGGAGAATAGCCTAGGAGATAAATAAGGTTATGTGCAATAAAGGGAAGACAAGTTGATAATCATCAGATTAAACAGAATCCATTTCAAAAAGGGAAAATCCAAAATTCCCTTTTTTGGCTTGTTTTTAGTTATTTCCAGCCAGTTTGACCACTATTTGCTATATGAAGTCACCATTATTGGGTAAATGCAGTTTCATCACTGAGATTGCTGAAATTCAAGTGTGAGTTGTTACTCCTTCTGAGTAGAGATACAAATATTGGATAGCCTTGAGCTATTAGCAGTCCAGAAGGAGTAACGTTACTCCAGAGTTTCTCTCCAATGTGGAAAACATCATTGCTTGGTGAGTAACGTTACTCTCAGCTTTGAATGGAACTGTTCATTCTCAAAATTCTGAGGAGTAACGTTACTCTCAGCTCTGAATGGAACTGTTCATTCTCAAAATTCTGAGGAGTAACGTTACTCTCAGCTTTGAATGGAACTGTTCATTCTCAAAATTCTGAGGAGTAACGTTACTCTCAGCTTTGAATGGAACGGTTCATTCTCAAAATTCTGAGGAGTAACGTTACTCTCAGCTTTGAATGGAACTGTTCATTCTCAAAATTCTGAGGAGTAACGTTACTCTCAGCTTTGAATGGAACTCTTCATTCTCAAAATTCTGAGGAGTAACGTTACTCTAAGCTTTGAATGGAACTGTTCATTCTCAAAATTCTGAAGAGTAACGTTACTCTCAGAGCTGGTAGTCAATCTATATTAAAGAGTAACTATACTGTCAAACAAACATGTATCGCTCCAATGTAGTAAACACTGATGTTTGAGTTCCATGGAGTAACGTTACTCCCAGTCAGCATCTGTTGCGAGACTCTCACCCATAAAGTGTCTGTAATGTGACAATCAGTATCCGATGTACTGATGAGTAACGTTACTCCTAGTCTTGAAATTCTCCAAGTCTATAAACCTGAAGAGTAACACAACTCCTTAATGAACATGCAGGTCAGAGGTAAATGCAATGAAGAGTAACGTTACTCTCAGTCTCACAACTCTTTGAGTCTTGTTCCTGATGAGTAACGTTACTCTCAAGAAGACAAAAGTCTGTATCTCATCTGTTGGAGCCTGTATTTCATTGATACTGAGCACTCAATCATCCAGTGTTTTTTATAATTAATATAAAGCCTGTTTACTCCCATTCTAAGTAACGCAAGTATGTACTGTCAGACATTGTACATGTATCTTTGATATCATAATATTCCAGAACCAATCTAATATATACGATTATATTTTGATAATCCAGCGAAGCATGTTTCCTCAAATAGAAATACTCTCATGGCCCATATCCAGTAGAATCTATATGTTGGCCTGCACTGCATTACAATAGAGTGCCCCTTCCCTAATATCCAGATCACTTCAGTGTTAATCAGTAGCCTAAGAGTGATCTATTCTATTCACAGACATAGGAAGATACATGTATGAACAATGATACACATACTTTTGTACTCTCCGATCATTTACTTGTTTAACAAACAAAATTGAAGATACGGTAATAAATTCGGCACTCTCAACAAGTTATTAATAATATACAATATCACGTCCACAATTATTACATATATATGTTAAGTTCTAAACTGAATTTCAGAAGGATATGCAGGACTATGATCTTTCAAAGTCAAGAGTTTAACCATCACTGCTTGTAGAACTGTTACAATAACATGTGCAAAAAAGGCATTTCAGAAATTTTTAAACTATATTACAGCAGTTCCATGTTACATGCTCATAACCGTAATACCGTTATATGCATAGTAGTGTAGAAAAATAGTCCAACAATCATGACCGGTTTTCCAAAATCCCTTCCAACCAGTTAGCCACCCCAAAGAATACAACATTTTTTTTTTCAGTCTGTATCAACAACATGAAAAACCTATATGTATACTTCCAGAGAATCCAACCCTTGATAAATCTGATTTTCAAAATGGTCTATAACTTACAAATTAAAGCAAAAGCTAGAGGCTATGGCCACACTTGATCCCTTCGGCCACTTGTGAATTGTCTATCCCTTTCCCAGCATCAAAATGTATTGCTGTTTATGTAAAATTGATATCTGACTTTCTAACTAAGGTATGCTGTTCCCACTTGAAGATGCTACAAATTGTGTCTGCACAATTTAGGGGATACTAATATATTATGTATAGATTGTGATATGTGAAGGTGGAATATGTTAAGTATGAAGCTAATGTGGACAAAGGCAGGCCAATGCCACTAAATTGTTACAAAATCTTTTAAACAGGTAATATGTCTGTTAACATAAAGTGGTCGTTTAGTGCTGCACTGATATGAAATGAGATTTATTTTCTAAGGAGAATATTTTGTTACTGTTGTTGCTTCACCAGTCTTCCATAGTCATTGCTGTTTTCTACATTACTGAATGATGATCCATTAAATGGGGAGGAATATAACAAATGCGTGTACAGAGAGCATGTATATGAAGCATAATCTAACCGACATTTTCTGGGATCAGCGAGTGATTCCGATATTGTCTGGACACAAATTTGGGACAGCTACGACACCGCCTATGGGTGACATGTATGTGGTACGAAAAAAAAAAAAAAAAATTGAAAAGCATCACTTGAGCTGTTCTAATTCTATTGTCCAGAACAGAAATTCTAGTTGGCTCCCAGGTGGTGCCACCCATGGGTTCATTAGGACAAAACACACTCCAAAGCAACATCATGTGGCATGGTAACCACATGCCAAATTTCAACAGAATTTGTGGTGTCATTCTGATTTTGTTGTCTGACAAACTGAATGTTATCGTCTGACAAACGTTGAGACAGGCCATAGGTGGCTCTACCTATATCATGCCTAACATCATTATATGGATATTCTCCATTCTGTTGCCATGAAAATGCAAAAATCATTGAAATATATCCAATTTCTATAGGCTTGTGCTTTGCCACACAGTATACCACATTTGAAGTATATTTAGCTGCAACGGCTTGATTTTTAAAATGTGAACGTCATGATCCAGCCACCCAGCCAGCTGTATACAGATGACATATGACATCCAGCATATATATTGATGGGATAAAATAAATATAAGACAACTAGTTCTACACAAAATGTAGTAGTGTGCAGAAATGTCATTCAACTTTGTTCTACATGTACTCACACTGGGTACAGTAATTACTATTGTCACAACATTCAGTTGGGCAGAAGAAGAACACCAATAATTGTTGTATACGAAGCACTGAGATGTAATATTTAAAATGCTACATTTTTTAGCCATCAGGAAGTTGACCTGACCTCTTTTTCATTCGTCAATGTTCAGCATTTTTGTGAAATGTAAAGGTCAGTGGGCATACCTCAACATTGCATTTTCCAGGAACTGTTATCTTGACATTTGATCCAGAAATCAATAGGTGTTTCCAGGTCATTACCAACAACACACCTGTAAACCTTTAATAATAACATCAGTGGAGCATGACTCAAGATATTGTCTGTACAAGCATTACATATGAAAAGACAAGGTGGAACATAATGCCACTTCAACTAAAGTCATCTAATAGGCATAGATTGATTTTCTCACATATTGTTGGCATCCTGGTGTTTTTACTCTCTGATCCATCCAAACTGCTGTATTTTTTTTTTTAAACGTAGGTATGAGTGATGAATATAATAAAACATAAAACTGGCAAGGCTGATCCACAAACAAACTTCTGATCAATTAAAAAAAATTGATGTTTCCTCCAAAAGTTTTACTTTTACTATCCCTCAGATGTCCTCTTTATAGAAAGCAGATGATGACCTTCCAATTGATAAGAAATGACAATTGATTTTTTTTTTCAACACAAGTTGGACAGCACATTCGCTTGCAATGAGGCAATTTTGTCGGCTATTTTCTTGAAGTGGAAATAAAACTGGAGTAAATATATCACTGAAGTGTCCATTGTATAGGTATGGATCCTTTGTTTCTCCACCAGTTTCTAATGGAAACATGGTGTGTACAAATTGTAAGTTGTCAGAGCTAGAATTGATTATCAGAAGTTCACTTTTAATCTGTCTGTGAAATAATCAGGAAAAAGTCTAAGTATGGCTACATCTTAAGGCCATGCAGTATTGGATCCGATTAGTCTGTGCAATACACATAAAATGTACCATATATCACAAAACCTAGTTACGTGTACATGTATATTGCTAAGGCAAGAGCTTCTGAATATTTGCATTCACAACACTGACAGATAACTGCTTTTGATCACAATTACTGCATGATTGAATTCTTTCATTATACATGTACAGTCAGGGCTCTTAAAAGTAACTTACTGGCACACTCCATACATGGTCTTAAAAGCTAACCACCTACATTGTAGAATAACTCATAAATCCATATTTACAATGGACAATATGGCCCAAATTGAGAATCACTTGAGATAACCAAGCCTTTCACCCACTTCCACAGCCCAACAATCAACCCATTGTCCGATCCATCCCCCAGAATTTACTTCATGCATGAAGCATCGATGGACATGATGGATGGGTGGCCTATGTTGGAAATGCTTGAAAATTGTTTCCCCAGCTCAGTTCCATAGTAAAGCTGTCATCACAGTGAGAAGTTCATCGCCTATGTTTGTCTCGTACAAAGATCTATGAAAAAGAAACAAATATATATATACTGCTGTTAGTGTATGTATAGACATTCAAGTAACATGTAGGCACTACAACGCTGTTGGTAGAGATGAACAGTATATGCATGCGAGGTACATGAAATTCTACTTAAATAATACATGTATGTTAAAGGTGAAATGCAAAGGCCTTTAAATTCTCCTTTCATATTTTATTAAACGCCTGTACAATGGTTGAACAATTATGAAAATTATGTCTATCTACTTCGCCTGGTTTAATTTGAAGTATTTTGTCTGCTATAAACTTTTTTAGAAGTTGGTATATCAAGCCCAGCTAAATTCAGATTTGCAAACTTCATCACATGGATTTCCTTCATTGCGACATCAAGTCAAGGCCAGCCTCCCGAAGACTTTTGTACACTTTTGTTTTGGAGGGCCTCTAGGAAGAACAATTTACAACTGATTGAGTTACCCTCAATAAATAAAGATTTATATATATATATATATAAGACTGAACATTACCAGCATGGATGTCAACCAGGTGATCTTGTGTGAGGTCACAAACTAATGTCAAAAATGTGCAGATAAGCAGTGCAGATTTTATTTCTGAAACCTGTTGGACTTTGGGTACCAACTTGAGAAATATGTGAAAAATACGTCACCCCACATATGTACATGTATATGGCGCATGCCAAATTGGCTCGCCAAGCACAACACTAGAAACAAGCTGCAGCAATGTTTCGGAGTGTGGTCAATATTTTTTACTAAAACATTGTAAAATAATCATTTAAATTAAAGTGAGCATTTAAATTATATGGGAAAATGAATCCCATACTATACTAACTTGTCAAGATCAGAGATGAGTGAGGATTTTCATCCCATGATCAAGTTATAATGAAATTCCCAAATACTCGAACTCCACTTCCATCTCAAGCTCTGAATCGTATTAGGACAAATAATTACCTCAGGGTTTTTTTCTTCATGTTCCAGTAGCAGATTCAGTGGCCCTGTGATAGCAGATAATTCTTTTTCATCAAGACCTGCCTTCTCATATTCTGGTATCTTGTCTAAGTTCCAAGCTGCTCCAAACATGGCATAAGCTTTTCTCTTGGAAGCGTTTGTATCCCATTCTTTCAGTTTCCCGATGAATGCTTCCCACCAATTTGTAGCATTCCTGTCTTCCAGAAAACCCTTCCATCTTTCTTTGTTGGCTTCCAAGGTTTCTGGCGAAACCTTGGTGAAATCTGGCTCTAGAATTTGTGGACAACCCACTGGCAAACTTGTCTCTCCATTTGGTTTTGTCTTGAATACCCCTCCGCTGATAACTCGAAATGGTTGATCAGAATTTTTCCGGTAATACATGTTGACCTTGGTGGGCACCTTTTGGTCAAACCGGAACCTGAACATGCCAGTTTTTGAATGTTGTTCTACACCGGCAATGTGCTCCTCAAGCCAGCCAGATATATCGTAGCACCCTCTCAGCTCTTGTGCCGGTTTCATAAGCTGGATCATTTCAGGGAGAGTCAACGCTTGTTCAGATCGAAGTTTATCAGCTTTCTTACTGAACAACTGATCGATATCCTCATGGGTGTGACCCACATACAGGAAAGATAGTTGAATCTAGAAATAATAAAAACAGAACAAATTTCTAGTGTAGATTTCTTGGCACATAATGTACTATTGAGCTGCTTCCATGTTGGCT
>JAVTVY010026939.1:0-105597 GCA_036873755.1 Hanleya hanleyi
AATTCCCTGGGGCCATTGCTAGAGAAATGTACGTGTTCAAACTGCCATGATAAAAGACTCAAAAACAGAAAATGTTGAATATCATGAGAATGAAAAGTCGTATTTGGATTAAACTTCACAATCATGTTGTCTGTGTATTGTTGCAATTATATGATGTAATAACATGAAAATGTTCCAATTTTCAAGTAGTCTTTAACATTTGGATCTTCAGATTGGATTACAATTAGGTGTCAAGATCAAGTGTTTGAAATAATTTCATAATTCTTAGGTGCAGAATATAGCTATTGATCATATCATTTAGGCATATCTCATTGTTTCATAACAAATCAGCAATAATTTCTTACCAAATCTAAATATTAGCCATCTTCGCATATCCAAGTCGAACACTACAGGTGTTGCCTTGGCTTGGATATAACACATTATCTTATCAGAATATGGGTTTGGTGATGTCATAGCTCTATAAATGGTCCATATCAGGAGGAGTGCAAGATATGACCTTTAAATCTGATTGGCTATTCAATAGAAATTAACATCAATACAACTACCACTTGCCATCTAACATTGTTATTGTAGTATTTAACATGAAATATGAAGATAAATATTAGCGAACAAGTGACAAACATGATATCATAGCTAGGTGGTCCCTAGATACCACTGAGAAGAAATTTTGATCATAAACTATTTCAAAATAGAATCTAGTGGTGTACCAAAAAATTGGCAAACAAGGAAGCTATTTTAATTATTAATCCACCAAAATATTTTGATTTCATTCATTGGTATAGTTGCAACAATACATACACAGCATGCCTGTGAATTTTCTTCTAAATATGACCTTTCATTTTCAAGATATACAACATTTTCTGTTTTGACTTGGATATTATGACATATCCCAAATTTCTCAAACCGACTGTCAAAGATGCTGCAATTTTCGCCGTTGATTTCCCAATAGTCAATGAAAAGCATCATTACATATCCAAATGGGCAGGGTTATAAAGGTTTCCAATACACAAATAATCGTGAGCACAAAACTTTATTCAATACAGAATATGCAACACTATTAATATATGAATGATGCTGGAAGATAATTCTAAATGTGCTTGGATAGAATACATAGCTTCATTGCTCATTGTTACCTCCCCATCACTGCTGAATCATGGTTCAGTAGATGGTACACTCAAATCAGTAAGATCAAATTAAAAGAAACAATTCAACATGATGTATGTACAGGTTGATATAAACATATACTACTGAAGAAGAACTTGTATATATGCAATCGCATTCATGTATTGCACCCAAAATAATCCAAGTGCAAATAGCAAACATCCCCAACTACATGTAATACCAGTTCTTGAGATCATTTGCCCTGTATATTGTATACTGAACCTATTGTCCTCATTATAAATTGGCATGATTGGTGTAGTTTATATCGAAGACAAATGTACATGAACGACAAAGAAAGTAATTGATTTTGGTGGCAGGACTATTATCTCATCTATTGCAAATGCAAATATCAAACAAAACTAGCCACTATGGACAGTGACACAGTCTAACCATTCCTAAGCTGGACGAGCCAAAATGAATAATACCTCACATTCTAAACATGATCCGAATCCACGAGCACTCAAGGTTAGCCATACAGACTACCCATTAATCACCAGGAACATGTCCCTGAGCATTAATATAGGCATTCAGGTACTCCGATCAAAGTCAGAAAAGATTTTATACTGGAGAATATGAGAGATGCTGAAGGATCTTGGTGCCCACCATTTTCCGATAATTGTAAGCTAACGACAAGAGGATCTTTTTGTCCATTGTTACTAAGAACAAATGACTGATTTGTAATTTTGTTTACAGAATTTCGAATCTGAGCTGGAACACAACTGGGCTGGGTGGTGCTTAATTGGTTCGTCGTGATATAGCTGAAATATTGTTGAAAGCGACGTTAAATTCTATTCACTCACTCACTCGAATCTGAGTGAAAGAGATCGAAAAATGGACACTGGAAAACACCAAGATATTATCTTTCTAAGTTTCAGTAGTTTCAAGATTTCTAAAAACTGTACTTATGTTTGTTGTTATAGTACAAGAGAAAAGAGCAAAGTTAGTCTGAATGTGAATGTCCGGATGATCATTCATCTTCGTATTGTAGTATTTTTTTCTTTTTTTTTTGGCACGTATCATCATTGGGTACTGGGAGCGAAGACAAATCTCTTTGACACTAATTTGGCATGAGCTATGAAACATACTTAAGATTTTATAATTATGGACGCATGCTAATTCCGTTCTGTTTACTGGGCTAGTTTGATATATCTCTTTTAAGATACCATGCTTGAAAATAGTAAGATGGTACAATAGTTAATACTGAAGGTATCCGCGCAGTAATGTTGAAACTTCGAAAGTGCCTGAATCCTGATTATCTCCCTTGGAACAAAACACGCAGTAGTCTGCAGTTGTCGAGTTGTGACGTGTCACAAGAGTGACGTCCCTTCATGTAGCCAACCTGTCGGCAGATGAAACGGTGGGGCAGTTCACTTGCAAGTGCATGGACTGCATGGAGAACACCGATTTAAAATTTGAAGAAATAGATTTTAATTCCGAATTATTTGAACTCCTTGATATGGAAGATGAAGGTATGGATATTTTCTATAGTCAATATATAGAATGTCCCATTGTTTGATCCGCCGACTCTTGTGATGCAAGTTGAGCTTGGACCCTTCACCTCCAATAGAGTTGATTTTATAAGTCAATGGTCAAAATCAAAGGTAATTCCCCTAATAATTCAATCACAGAAGTTCACTTTTCAACTCTGTTATTCAAACAAAGAGAAAATGTAACATTCCCATTCTTCATTCAAACTGAACAAAAGTCATCTAATGACAAAAGGTGACACTTTGTAGCTGGTGCCATGGAGAATATTGCCAGATTTATGCCATTTTCGCTGCACTTCCGGTGATCGAATTATTAGGGGAATTACCGTATATTCTCTAAGGGCTTCAATGTGTTAACTGATGCACCAAATATGCAGTTTATAGCAGTTCATATTCAAAATTTATCTAATTTTCAAAATATCAGAAGAGAAGTTAACTAAGAAGTTTGGCTACATAACAACCACAAAAAATGAGAATCATGGCCAAAAACATGTCATTTTGACTGCCACTTTTGGTGAATATCAGTTGTATCGTGTAATCTGTATAGTCATCCGATTATGAATGTATCATCAAGGAATAGAACTCAATAGCTGCTAGATGGGAGCATAAAGACATCTTTGCTCAAACAAATATTTCGGAGGAATTCCAAATTTGAGCAATTTTTCCCGGAGAACAAGAAATTTGAACTGTCCTCGAAATCCTTAGGAGTGTCTGAATTTATTCAGAAAGTATATTTTGTGCGTTTCGTTGTGCTGAATAGCCTTCTTTTGTACATTCACAACTTCATGCTCAATGCAACTGTGTACGGTACTCTGTTCCACTGCACACTTTCCACCTATACAATCATGTACTACAGAGATGAGCTTCTTCAGATTTATGGATGGAACAAGGTGATACATGTCAGACAGCTCCAAATGCTCACAGTCCAGAACATCAAGCAAGCCTTCCCCATTCTGATTTATCTGAACTACATGTAGCTCCCTCATAAAGGCAAAGAGGCTGTTTGGGCTCGGTTTCTCACTCGCCACTCGCATGGCCCTTTGGAATGTTCCCATCTTTTCCTGTAATAATGTCCAATGGTAAAGGAAACATTTTTGTCCACAATATGTACAGTAATTTCCTTAACAATTTGATCGCTGGAAGTGCAGCAAAAATGGCATTTATCTGGCAATATTATGGAAACAGCAACACCTTAAATTCTTCTGACAGGCATTCAGAAATGATTGTCAGTAGCATCAATTCATTACATGGTTTGTCAGTAGGCCTATGCATTTCCCAATATAAATTTTACTAACCTCATATATTTCCGTATTGGATCACTGACAAACAATGTAACTAAACTTATCCCGCCTCCCACAGTGGATTATAAATTGTGAAGATAACTAGGTTATCTCCCTTTAGCAGATGTCTGCGGTAACTTGTCATGGTTGTAAACCATTCACTAGTACTGGGGCTTTGTTTCCCTGGAAAGATCCAGCAGCTGCATTTCTGAATTGTATACCATTCAATTTGTGAACAGCTTCTGTTTCATCGTAATGAGCAATTTTGGATGCTAATGAATAATGTTAACATGCTTAGGAATATAAATATTTTTTTATATTAATTATAGAATACCTTGTTCTACAAAATAGAAATTACCAAACCTCACACCAAAAATAGTACATCACACCCTACTGGAATAGTACATACAGTCCATTACCTGACCATCTTTGTCCAAGAAAAGAACAGTATTGCCGATGTTACTCAGGCTCTCATCTTCATTCCTCACAGCCTTGAAAAATGTAAGTTTGGCATCATCATCACAGACACCATGGTTCTCAAGATGAGCTCTGATGGGTTCAGGACATTCAGCCAATGGCAACAGAATGGGGCGATTGCTTTTCAGTCCTCTTTCCTCTGATTTGAGTAGTGTCCCTGGAACAAGATCCGAGGCTTTCTGGAAACCAAGAAATTTAACTATTTCTGCTTGATTTGCGAGAACTTTCAATTGGTCTGTGCCTTTCCTCCTACAAAATAATGAAAGATGGTATATATCCACAATTTCTGTGTTATCATGGTGATCATCAAGCTGAGTAGCTAGCAGGTCCTCTGCCAAATAGCCTGTTTTTGAGCATACAGCATATATGCTTCCAAATTCTCCTGAAATACAACTTGGAAAGTGGATATGTGTATATGGAAAGAGACGTTTATCTGGAATTGTTGAGACAAGTTGTCCTGGCCTGAAAATAAATGTTGGATGGGGCTTTTTTCCTGAGTTGGGGCCTTTATCCATAGCTTTTCGTTCACTGGGGCTTTTGTGCAAATGCCAAAGAGAATGCTTTACTGTTCTCAAATTGTTTATCATTTTCATAGAATAGCTATCATTTATTGGGGGCATGGACACATTAATATAACTTGAAGTTTCATACATTTATTCAGAAGATATGGCAAGTAAACATCGGCTTAATTCAGTGTATCATTCAAAAATAAAGCCTCTGTATACTATAAAAGTAGCTCTTTTAGGTTCAATGCTGATAGTGGCCCAAATGGATACCAAACCAGAAGGGTTCCCAAGACGTGGAAATATCACAAATTACAACTGAAGCAAAATTAAAGCTAACTGAGTAATTAGTAAATGGTTATTCAAAAGCAGAAATATTTGTGGAGATTTAAATTGTAGATTTAAACTTGCACCACATGTACATTTTCCAGTACATTATACAACTCAATTCTCTACATGATTATCTCCCCTGTCCACCTGCAGAAAAGTTGTTTCGGTGCATGTAATATGTAGATTTATGAGATTAGGTTGAACGCTTGCAACGTTCATTTCATGAATGTTTTGGAAGTAGAATGAGAAGGAAACATTTCTGAATACAGGAAAATTATTATGTAAATTATTTGACAGCTAGATTATAGAAACTTACTGCAAGAAGGCTCATAATACATAATGTTGGAATTAAACCATGATACAGATGGACAGAAAAGTGAATGGACAGATCGACAGCCGAGGACCTGACCAAAGAAACATACAAAAAGCACATCTACAGACTACATTCAAAATTAGACATAAGTTTGACGACCTGCCTTCAGTAGTTCTCAAGATATGGGAGTCCAGGGTAAAGAAGACCGACAGACACTAAACAGACGGGGTGACAACAATACCCCTCGCCCAATCAGGCCGAGGGGTTAATAATTATGTTGGAGAATGTGGCTGATACAGAGAAAGCAACTTTCTTTGAACCAGAAAATTTCCTGTGGTGGAGATAGCCACCCAGGGGAGCACAACAACATTCCTCACCCAACTTCAAATATCTGAAATTTATGTGACTGGGGAACAGACAGAAATTTGAACATTTTTTAACCATGAATTCCCCCCCAGGCATGCCAGGAAGATTGCTGGGTCCTATAAATACAGCACAATACTTCGCACCCACACTCCAAATACCCCACCCTACAAAGGCTTGATTGATGGAAAACAGACAGAAATTTCTTTATTTGACATACCATTTTCCGATATGTTGAAAGAAACCTCCAGATATGATATGACAGAGAATTTCATTCTCAGCAAAAGCTTTTGCAGTGTCTCTGCTTCTCGCCAGTTGGTTTTGAGCAAAAAGCTGCTGGCGAATATAACCATGCTGCTTCTCAAATGCATCCTCTGCATATGCTAGTGGGGGCCCATGTTCAAGTATATCATCAACCTGCAATGAATAAAAAAGCCATGGTGATTGTTCAATAATATCATGAAGGACACTTGCTTCTTGTTTTCAATTAACACTTCTTAACCATGACAGTTCGACAGTTCGACAGAGCATGGGTGACCCAAAGATACATATTTGTACTGATATTTATGTGTAATTGGCACAATCAATGCATGCAAGAGCACAAATGATTTGTGATTTCTTGTAGTCAAGCTAGTATTTGTTGACAAGCACAAACATTGGAGTATTGTTTTATTGACAACAATATTTTAAATCCCTTTATGCCCGAATTATCATAAAACATTGCATTAAAAGATAGCAAAACACCTTGACTTACAAAGTGGGTTGACATGTGAGTCTTTACTTTACTCAAGAGTTGTGGGGCATCCCGTTTCACAAGTTGAAGATAGTCTGTGATACCTTCTCGTATTGCTGTCACATTAGTAGGAACCTCTTGAAGTAACTTACAAAGCTGAAATAAATACATGTAAGAATGACAATGTGGTCATTTATCATATTAGCTGTTGAAGTTCTATAATCGGTGACTACCAATGATTTCATCTCCATTTAATGCTGGCTCAGTAGCCTATTTAAATGCAAACACATGCAGGAACTAAATACCAAAGAATCGGAGCATGTTGACAGACATGGCAGTGTGACTAATGTCAGAGGACCTACGAAGTAGGGTAGGCATTAGAACGACGTTCCGAAGACATTCGGCAACACGCACTGAACTCTTGGAAACCCCCTAATCCCAAGTTGAAATCCTGCCTATACTAAGATGGGCACAGCTCATGTCAGAATCACCAGTACTTTTCATCAAAAATCATAAGAAAAAGTAGGTCAGCTCAGAACTTGCTGTTAACATTCCGCTAATGCACCTTCATGCAAAAAATCAAGGTTCTAATGTCAACGGTTCTCCATATTTTGCCGACGAAAGGACACAGATGGACTCACTCACTGACTTCCGGATAATTTGCAGATGGTAGCCTACTTCGTAGGAAAATTCATAACTCCGCCTACTCCACCATGGGAGAATTAAAAGCAACAAAGCGGTACACAACATGTATGATAACATAGCATTAAAATGGTAAAGATACAATCTACTGCATGATGTACAGAGATGTCATATATGTAAGAAATATTGAAAGAAATAATACTGGCAATTCAAACACTGAATGAATATCAGAGAACCTGCATCTGGTGTGGTGAGGGGTGTGTGTCAGGAATATGTCTGGTGTGGTGAGGGGTATGGGTTGGGAATATAATTGGCGTGGTAGAGGATTTGCATCAAGAAAATGACCAGGAACATCTGCTAGGGTGAGGGGTATATGCATGGAATATATCTGGTATGGGGTTATGTCAGGAATATGTCTGGCATTGTGAGGGTTATGCATCAGGAATATATCTGGTGTGTTGAAAGTTAGGAATATGTCTGGTGCGGTGAGGGGTATGTGTTGGGAATATTTTTGGTGTGGTGAGTGGTATGCATCAAGAATATGTCTTGTGTAGTTTAGGGTATGTGTCAGGAATATGTCTGGTGTGGTGAGTGGTATGTGTCAGGAATATGTCTGGTGTGGTTTAGGGTATGTTTCAGGAATATATCTGGTGTAGTGAGGGGCATGCATCAGGAATATGTCTGGTGTTCTGAGGGGTATGCATCAGGAATATATCCGGTGCAGTGGAGGTTATATGTCGGGAATATGTCTGGTGTGGTGAGGGGTATATGCGTCAGGACTATGTGTGGTGAGGGGTATGCATCAGGAATATGCATGGTGTGGTGAGGGGTACATGTCTGGAATATATCTGATGTGGTGAAAGTAATTTGTCAGGAATATGTCTGGTGTGGTGAGAGGTAAATGTCAGGACTATATCAGATGAGGTGAGGGGAATATATGTTTGGTGTGGTTACACAGACCAATCTACATGAATTAACAACACACAAAAGTAGTAACAGATTAAACAAGAGAGAACTTCATGTTACCAATGCTAGTTTGCAGATCATCCTAACAAATTTTAGGTGCAGTCCAGAGAACCCCATCACGAAAGCTGCGACTTGTATCTGCAAAGATATATATATATCATAACATTTACTGAAAGTTAAAAAAAGACAATATATATATCTCTTGAAGAAAGCAATGCTGATCAGAGATATCATTTGAAATTCCAATTTCAAGCTAAAGAGAACATAGGTTGAATCATCCTAGACATAATCTTACGTAACAAGTAAGGTGGTCAACAGCAATCTCTACTGTCCTCTCACTGATGTCAAGCCACAAGTTTGAATCTGATTAAGTTCGAATCATTTTCAAGTTATTATTCATACATGTACATTTATTGAACAATTAATGCTGATACTCAGCCTGCTGTGCAAGGAAAGATTAATTAGGTGAAGGATTAGCATGGAAAGGGTCAATAATGTTTTATTCACAGCCTTATATATACTCACAAATTGTTTGAAGTCCTTCCCTTGTCTGCTCCCAATGTTTCTTGTTAAATCTGCCTTCAATGAAGCTTCAAAGCTCGATTGGTCAATGGATTCTAAATGAGCCACTACAGTTGCATGTTGTTCGTCACTTAACTGGTGTACACACAGCTGCATCAGATGTTTTGCCAGTCCAAGATACATCCAGTGCAGTATGCCAACTGGGATATCTCTAAAGTGAAAAATGGCATATTTGTGTGGTATTGAACATCAGTTTTTTTAAAGAAATATATGTCTTTTGTCCAGTGTTCCATTAAGAAGTACAGTAATATTTCAATTGAGGCTGTATGAAATAGCCATTTTAAAACCATCCAAATGTATTGTTCACTCATCTTTCTCATCCATAACCCCAAACCTGTTCATAACACGATATCAGCACCCAATTCCAAACATGTGTGTCACTGAGAGAAAAAGAGTTCAATTGAACTTTACGCCCGTAAAAAATACAGCTGATAAACAATATTTTTAACTCCTGAATGTTGTTATAGACACATATTTACAATACAACTGAACTACCTGGACTGTATGTTGTTTGTATTGTTGCGAAATAAAGTGAAACCTTCGCAAAAGATCATGCACTGTGATGTACCCTTTGCACTGAGTGTTTGTACCAAATTTCAAAAGAATTCACAGAAAGCTCAGGAAACAGTTGCATTCATGAGGACAGTGGGTGAGAAATGAGAGGATTTCAGATAAATCAGGGGGATTAACTCAAGAAAATGTCCAATGGGGTCGAAATAACAGTAGATATTAGACTCCAGTCATGAAAATTTCATATATTCAAAAAATGGCCATTTGGCTTACAAGGGATGTGAATTATAACGCAGGAATGCTACATTCATGTTCAGCAAAATAGAATTACTTTTCCCTAATTAAGAAGCAGATTTCCATTTTTGTGAAAACAAAATCTTATTTTGAAATGCAAAAATTGAAATGTCGAATCCATGATTCGACATCACCAAATTCTTGTCAGTTCTTTGCCTATCTCGCAAGATCATTATTCCCAAATTTCATGGAAATGTTGTTCAGAAGATATGATGTTACACATGTTTACCTGCATTCATGTCTATAGCGCCACCTAGTGATGACCAAATGCCACGAAAAACAAGCGGGTGAGATCTAAAGCCCTAGGGAGATTGCACATAAGAGTTCAATGGAAAAAACTTTAATCATAATAATGGTTCATATATAGGTTTTGTCGTTGAGTCAGGTAAATGAGATTTTTCATTTAAATGGCAATTTGCTTCACACCGAAAGGGAATTATCATGTCGGCAATCATATATTTATGCTTGGCAACCTTGAGTGGAACAGTTTTGAAATATTTCTCCAAGCGAATTGGTAAATTCTTGCCTTTATAGTTATGCCAGCAACACCAAAACCTTTTCAGCACATTGACCATCCTTCAAGACCATTGTAACAAAATATCAAAGAAATCAGACAAGCCGTTCAGACGAAATCGTCAGAGAAAGGTTTACCTATGCCATCTACAACGCCATCTAGTGGTGAGCAGCGGGTATCGAAACACAACCAGACAAATTCCCCAGGCCTAAGGAGATGCCACAGTATCAGCCTCAGTCTGATGTGAATTTAGCATGCAGGTGGTTGTTATGAACTACTTCAAAGAGAGATATTTTTTCCACTGAAATAAATGAAAGTGATAGGGAGTGATCACTCTCACTCCCCTTAAACTAAATGTCTGACACCATTAAACTACCTGTGTGGGTTGATAAAATTCCAAATGCAATTTGGATAATCTTTGAGTCCTGATATGGTTTGTAGGTCTTTTTGTCTTCCTTTGACTTTTTCAGCGCGTATCTGTGCTAGCGTCTCCTTCGACTCCTCTACAGTTCTCTCCCTCCCTTTCTCGGTACATCTTGATTTGTCTGCCTGAAAAATTAGATACAATAATGGCAGACTTTATTCGAGTCCACCAGTTCTTTTTGTCTTCCTTTGACTTTTTCAGCACGTATCTGTGCTAGCGTCTCCTTCGACTCCTCTACAGTTCTCTCCCTCCCTTTCTCGGTACATCTTGATTTGTCTGCCTGAAAAATTAGATACAATAATGGCAGACTTTATTCTTCTATTGTTCCGACACCAAAAAAAGAGAGAGGGAGAGTTGATTTTAATGTCACATTCAAGAATATTTCACTTATATAGTGACAGTCAGTTTTAGTGGTGAAGGAATCCGGAGTACCTGAAGGCAACCGCTATCCGTCAGGAAGTAATTGGCAGACTTTCACACATACCAACAGTGGAAATTCAATCCATGCCGGCTAACAGTGAGTGAAAGGCTAGTACTCATCAGCGAAAAGTTTTAGACCACTCGGGCCACCAAAATGGAACTATCAGCTACTGAGATCCAACAGTTCTTATTTTTTCAACTAAACAGCCAAGTGATAAAAGAAAACGCTTTGTTTTTACTACTTGCATTGTATCCGCAAAAGAACATGAAATTCAATTTGAAAATGGTGAGTGAAGAATAAGGTAAAACAGAATATTTATGAAATAGGGCACACCATCCATGTACACTGCCATAGAAATACTGCAAACACATTTGGCTTTATGGTTACTATTCAGAAATAACAAATTAAACTAAAAGACAGCACTAAAAATAATTAATCATTTATGAGCCTGTATATATGGTTATAAATAGTATTTTGGCATTAACAGAACTCTTTTTACTAACAGATTGAGTATATATTTACAAACCTTCTGAAATAATGTGAAGTGAAATTTATCAGAAAAATGCCAAAATACAAGATTGACCATCTTTATATTGTTATAATTACAAAAATCAAAGGATTGGAAAAATGGAACTCATGAAATAACTTATTATTATATTGAAATCATGAATCTAGGATAGGTCATCATTTATTTCTTTGGCTATATATTTGGTGCAACTTATTTGGAACTGTTTATTAATAGACCTACATGACAGCGGGGACAAAATTTATTAGCTGTAGCACCCATGTGGTTGCAGGCCAAAGCCACCATGTTGAAATCGGCCACAATTAGAGATATATCCGAAGATATTACCACCTCTTCCTCTTCCTTCGCATCGTATGCTCTTACCCCATTCCTGCAGTTTATAAAGAGAAAAACATTCAGCATTTAGACATACATGTACATATGTATAAGGCTTGTGTCATTGTGGTTGTCTACCTCAATCACTGAATGTAAATGAACATGTACAATGCATAAATAACAAGCATTCTGATAACCCCAACATCTTGCCTTGCGGGGTCATCCGCTGAAGCTGCAGTAGTATTGAAAGCATACCTGTACATATCAGCTTCGATCAAACCAAAAACTTCATTTCCAGGGAGGGGACACCAGCACCTCCCTCCCTCCCTCCCCCCCCCTCCCATGCTCAAAATATCTCCCCTTTATTTCATAAGGTGAGATAAAAAATACCTTTTCAGGAAATAACTCTGCTATTGATTTCCAACAGCTGTTATGCTTCCATTATCATGAACATTTGCAACAATATATGGGAGTTGTTATATATTTTACTCACGTTTTTACATACTCGATATCCTCCCATACTTTTTCAACCATATCCAACACATTAGCCTTTTCAGATGCTCCCAGAAAATGGCAATGTTGGCTTTTGGTCCTCAATGACAGGGGAAGTCCAGCAAACTGTCCTTGTATACAGTGCAATGCCAACCAACGTTTGCTTTTATTGGCACTGGTGTCATCAATGAAAAAATTCATGGGCATGGAAACCACTTGCAATTTAGATGTTTTCTTGTATGGTGATATCCCAGAAACATCTATCACTTCCTGAAATATTGAATAATAGATCAACATACCTCTTTAATGATTTGTCCGCAGAGTATTATGCAGATATCACCTTATATAACCCAATATGATAAACTGAGAAATTGAAGCTTCAATATTAGAGGTTACAACTTGGATGAAAACAATGCTACTTTGAGCCAGTTTTGATCACAATATCTGACCACAATATTAAATTTTCATTTGATGCTTTGTACCTTGTATTATACAAATATCTTTAGGATGAACCCACGACGATAAACTATCACTTCACAGCAGCTGAGCTGTAGAATATTTTCCAGTCTAGAGCTGCAGTAAAAATTCGCAAATACACAAATATCTGATGACACTATGGGTGCCATTTGGATTTCCCATCATTCTTTGCACATGGTAATATTCAAATAGGATACTAAGTGGCCAATCTGAGAAGTTTTTCCTCTTCTAATTTTTGGAAGTGAAATTTACAGTAAAACAAGTGGAACAGTCCGGCTACTTTGCAGTCAGCTTTGAAGACCTGCCGCCCACAATATGGTTTTAAAATAAGTTCACTAGGATAAGGTATGAAGTCAGGTACAAAGTTCCACATGTTAATGTTGTTTTATTCTGGATCTATAGTAAAAATTAGATGAAACAGACTTATTTGATCTAAAAAGTCAAAACTGAGAAAGACATCCACGAACATCTGAATGCACAACCCATCCTCACAGAGGGTTTACCTGGACCTTTTTGGTGATTCGGATGAGTTCTCGAGTGGTCGTGTTTATGACACAATCTCGTACATTTCATCCCCCGCAGTTGTTTTGAATGAGCGTGTCGGTATCTGAAGCCTACGGTTTTCGCTTTGATACCCGATGTTGATTTCGGCCTAACTTCATAGGTAGTTTAGCCGGCGATGGAATTCAAACCAGTCAAAACTCAAACCTCGCCGCGGATTGGCCTGATGAGCTGCTTTAGCACGCGTACTGATTGGTTCGACCCCTCGATCTATTTATATTCAGAACTGCTATGGCTGACTAACAAAGCCAGTGTATCGATCGTAACATATCGATTGATACACTGGCTCGGGAGGATGCTTCTAACAAGACATGCCATCCAAACTTTAGCACTATTTTGGACAGTTGGCTGGCTTGCTATAAAGTTTGGCTCTCTGCTGGCATGTAGTTCTGATGGGAATTTCTGATGTGGAAATGGATAGATGAAAGTCATAGTCTAAATACATGTTCATCTTATGGCAACAGTGAAAACATCAGTAATAAATTAATGATATAAATGCAAAACTGATCCATTTGAGAGGAGACTAGAGCGAGTGGCATAACTCTTGGTTAATATCAAACCAAGGACAGATGACTCGTATCAGCCTTCAAATGAGGGTGAATATACTAATACATGTAGGTCAATTTCACAGTCCATTATCAACTGAATGAAAATTTCACATAGACACTGACACACATGTGGTAATTGTTATTACTCTGAATAACGAGAGATCCTGAAGGATCTTGGCGCCCACCATTGTCCGATAATTGTAAGCTAATGACAAGAGGATCTTTTTGTCCATTGTTACCAAGACGATTGAGTTGTAACTTTGTTTACAGAATTTCGAATCTGAGCGAAAAAGATCGAAAAAGGGACACTGGAAAACACCAAGATATAATTTTTCTAAGTTTCAGAAGTTTCAAGATTTCTATAAACTGAACTTATGCCGGTTGATCCACCGACTCTTGTGATGCAAGGTCACAACCCGGGAATACCGTATTAATTGGATTTTCGAATCGGACTGATAAAGCTATCTTGCACATCTAGGCCCTATCTGGGACCTGTGTACCAAATTTCAGAAAGATCCATGAAATATTTTCTGAGAATTCAAGATAACAGTGTTTCAAGGGGAAATTCAAGATGGTCACCTGGCAACCATATTGGATTTTCGAATCTGACCAGAAAGGGTATCTTGCACAACTAGCGACAAGGGGAACCTGTGTACCAAATTTGATAAAGATCTATGCAGTAGTTCCTGAGAAATCGCAATAACAAAGTTTCATGGGGAAATCCAAGATGGCCGCCTGATGGACATATTGGATTTAGGAATCGGACCAAAAAGGTATGTTGCACAACTGGACCACAAGGGCAAACTGTCTATCAAATTTAAGAAAGATCCAGGCAGTACTTCCTGGTGGCCATATTGGATTTTCGATTGGGACCGAAAAAGCTATCTTGCAAAACTAGACCCAAATTTGAGAAAGATCCATGCAGTACTGAGAAATGGCGTTAACTAAGTTTCATGTGGAAATCCAAGATGGCTGCCTGGTGGCCATATTGGATTTTCGAATCGGACGAGAAAGGGTATCTTGCTCAACTAGACCCCATGTGGCACCTGTGTACCAAATTTGAGAAAGATCCATGCAGTAGTTCCTGAGAAATCGCGATAACAAGGTTTCATGGGAAAATCCAAGATGGCTGCCTGGTGGCCATATTGGAATTTCGAATCGGACCAGAAAAGGTATCTTGCACAACTAGACCCCAAGGGGAACCTGTGTACCAAATTTGAAAAAGATCCATGCAGTAGTTCCTGAGAAATCGCGGTAACAAGCTTTTATGGGGAAATCCAAGATGGCTGCCTGGTGGCCATATTGGATTTTCGAATCGGACCGGAAAAAGGTTTCTTGCACAACTAGATCCCAAGGGAACCTGTGTACCAAATTTGGAAAAGATCCATGCAGTAGTTCCGGAGAAATCGCGGTAACAAGGTTTCATGGGGAAATCCAAGATGGCTGCCTGGTGGCCATATTGGATTTTCGAATCGGACCAGAAAAGATTTCTTGCACAACTAGACCCCAAGGGGAACCTGTGTACCAAATTTGAAAAAGATCCATGCAGTAGTTCCTGAGAAATCGCGGTAACAAGAATTGTTTACGGACGGACTGACTGACGACAGACGGACGACGGACCACAGACGAAAAGTGATTTGAACAGCCCACCATCTGATGGTGGGCTAAAAATGTATAAATTAGATAGTTTATACCAGATTAGATATATGTACTTTTTATCTTTTTTCTTATATTACCTGTTCTGACATTCTTCGAATTGTCCTATTATCGTCCAACACCATAAGGTCAAATTCAGACAACTTCAGGTTTGTAGCAGATATATCATGAATGCGTCGTGCAGCTGTCTGTGACACCTTGACAATACACCTTTATTGATAAAAGATAAGCAAACTGGACAATCTTAGTATACGTTTTCATGAGTGTCTGCTTTGATCCAGATAGTAATTATTTTAATGAATATTCATGTCAAAATATTGAAATGATGCAAATGAAAATATCTACATGTACCTTAAAGAAATTATACAAATGTGAGATAGTAATCATGTGCACTGAGAGTTCAAAGTACTTACTCCTCTGGAAGTCCTGGTATATTTGATATCATGCTGTGAAAAGGTTGCACAAACATATCAAAGTGGACGAGCACAACATCATCCTGTTGAAATGGAAGACAAATTAAATTAAAATCCATCACATCATATCCTGGTCCATTATTCTGATCCTCAATCACGAAATGAACTACAAATTGCATTGTAATAATTAGAAGAAATAACATAGAATCCTCTATTATCTCGATGGAAAAAAAGAGTTTCTTGGTTGATTTTTACCCAGCCCAACAAAGACTTGTTTAGCAAGTAGGAATACACCAAATTATTTATCTAATTTTACTAGAGCATAGTCTGAGGGATGCACACATTTGATCAAAATGATCAGTAAGGCTGCTTACAAGATACCCTCCCTCCCATAAAGCATAGATACATGTTGGTAGTTAACATTTCACGAGTAAGTTGAATGGGATTGTGTCGGATGGTGGTGGAAATGATCAGTAAGCAAGATACCCCCCCCGGATGCACATTTGATGGAATTGACGAATATTTGTAGTGAAATATAAGTACATGCTATATTAGTTTACAGGTTAAAATTCATTTAGGTTGCATTTGGTGGTGGCACGGTATGTAACTAGTCACGAGTGTGATTAATGGATTGTCTTATAATGCATGTTATGCTCTGGACACGAAACGTTCTGGACCAACATCAAATTTTACCCTAGGTGGTGCCATTTGTAGATGCATATGCACCATCCCGAGCGAGGTCTCATGGTATGGTAGGTACATACAAAATTTGATAAGAATCCAATTAGCTGTTAAGTTATGCGCCGGAAACGAAATGTTACGGACAGACAAGAGAAATTTCTGACCCTAGGTGGCGCCAACCGTAGATGCACATGCACCAAATGCAATCCCAAGTGAGATCTCATGGTATGGTAGCTGCATACCAAATTTGAGAGGAATCCAAGTAGAGGTTGTCAAGTTATGCTCCGGGAACAAAATGTTACGGATGGAAAAGAGAAAGTTTTGACCTTAGGTGGCGTCACCTGTAGATGCAAAGGCGCCAAACGCAATCCCAAGTGAGGTCTCACTGTATGGTAGCCGCATACCAAATTTGAGAAGAATCCAAGTAGCGGTTGTCAAGTTATGCTCCGGAAATGAAATGTTACGGACCGATGAGAAAGTTTTGACTAGGTGGCGCCACCTGTAGACGCACATGCGCCAATCGCAATCCCAAGTGAGGCCTCATGGTATGGTAGCTGCATACCAAATTTGAGAAGAATCCAAGTAGCAGTTGTCAAGTTATGCTCTGGAAACGAAATGTTACGGACGGACGGGCGGACGGACGGACAAGCTGAAACCAGTATACCCCCCCCCCTTACACCGTACATGTTCGAGATGGGTATCCAAGAAGAAAGTAAAAGGTTGTAAAAACATGACGGAAATCGGCTTGTATGCTACGGACCGTTTCATTAAAATCGAATGACTAGGTGGCGCCACCTGTAGACGCACATGCGCCAATCGCAATCCCAAGTGAGGCCTCATGGTATGGTAGCTGCATACCAAATTTGAGAAGAATCCAAGTAGCAGTTGTCAAGTTATGCTCTGGAAACGAAATGTTACGGACGGACGGGCGGACGGACGGACAAGCTGAAACCAGTATACCCCCCCCCCTTACACTACCTGTTCGATGGGTATAATGAAGAAAGTAAATACATGTAAAAACATGACGGGACACTCGGCTTGGCTTATTTTCATTGTATCGAATTCTAATTAAATCCTCAAGTAAATTATTTCACATGAGCGAGAAGATTGTTGTTTTATATTGATCAAGAAACATTTTCTCACTTTTCCTCACTCACTGAATTTTGTATAAGAAACTGTGTTCAATTTGAGTCATTTATGGAATTCTAAAATGCATCATACAGGAGTAATTTAAAAATGTGTATGCTTGACTTGTCATATGACCTCTACATTCTCACTCATTTGGACAGACCATTTTGTATGATGATGTGAAAATGCCCATGATGGCATGCTCCAATAAATATGAACAATAATGAAGAATCTTTTTAAATTCAATTGCTGAAAATTCCCATGGGGTTTCAATGGTAAGAATTATTGCTAATTGATGCTCTTAAAATATCGGATGCACAGAAAAGAACAGTAAGACCTCACCTCCACATTTTCCACAAAAGATGTTACTTTCCCAAAAGTGTTTTCGCCATCAACTGTGGTAGATATGAAATCCACTAAAAAATAGGTGTCTTCTCCACACTTTGCAGAGTGTGTGCGCAACTTGTGCATCCATTTATGGGCATTCGATTGCTCATGTATCATTGGTGATGACTGCGGGTACCTGTTGAATACATTTTCATATTTGAAAGAAGCCATTACAATACACAATTATTCACAAAATATCATGATCAATAATTTTGCCATTTACATGTACATGATTTTACAACATTTATGTTTGAACAAAACATGCTCTTATTAATTTTTGTGATATGTGATATGAATGAATAAGACCATTGTCACTTGATTGGTTGTTTAGCATGACCTGAATATTTCAAACACACATGTATGCTCGATGCTATAATTATTTATTATTAGTTATTAGATTGCAAACCAATTGTATTAAATATGAAGTTTCACTCACAAAAATATATATCCCTCATATATTTCAATTAGTTGTCCTCAAAATATAAATGAGGGCTGGTCATGCTAAACAACTGATCAAATGACAAATGCCTATTATGGAACTTTCTTAAGGAGAGTATTTGAATTTCACTCTTTAATTTCTTAATTTCAGCTGATCATAATATGAACATGCATATTCTATAGTATTCAAGTTATTAAGAATTAAAACCACCAATTTGTCAATTTGTATACTGATTTCCCTGAATCAACAAGGTTCATTGTTTGTAAGCTGTCTATAATAAGTCATTTTGCAAAATATCATAATCTTGAAATTGAAGATGGATGTTCCAATATCTTAGCTTCTAAATCAGCCTCTGTCTTATGTCCCTAACTATCCTTGCACAGGTGCTGATTCAGAGAGACCTTAATTAGTGCCTCTCCACCGCTAGGAGATTCTTCGAAAATCGAATACGGTTGGTAACATGTACGGCTACCAGCCAATTGGCAAAGCATTCTGACTATGAACCAACCTAATCTATCAATCAAGATTGGATAACGCAGATAAAGTGCCTCTGGCAACAAAGAGGTGCAAATGTGTCTGTCTGAATCAGGGGCTTTGCAAGGAGAGTGAGGGACATAGGACAGAGGCTGATTAAATGAGTATATCCATGATCATGCACAAGAACAATTACATTTTCCTCAGTTGTCTCCCCTTAATTGATTTTTTTTTGTACAAAGATGGCAAGATAAAAGTCAGATGTAAAATTTCTTTCCGGGAAAAGTTAAACAATGATCGCAATCATCATTATACATTTTGTCCAATGTGTACAGCCACAAGTAAATTTAGATCAGACTGTTAGAAATCAATTTCATCAACAAACAAATAAACCATGATGCAGTTCACATTCAATGATTTTTTCCTGAATTCTTTTTTTTTAAGTTCAAATACTCTTTGGTATATAATTTTTTTTTATATACATACTTCAATGTATGACCCAATATATTTTGCTCGAGACTGTAAAGTATACTAAGGCCTTTCGTTTTTTATTTGTTGGTTCACGGATCCGCCGACTCACTTTTTCCGAAAAGTGGAAAAAAATCATCAAGATTTTGTCCTTTTTTATTTCCGCCGACGTACAAATTTGCTACTGACCTTATTTTTATATCCTCTGATAAAAAAAATCACAATTCTCGACAGGATGACTCAGTTGAAAGGCTGAGGTATACAAAAATATATACTGTCGATCCGTTAACCCCTAAACGTAATCTCTGCCAAAGACCAAAATTTTCCCGATTTTTTTCCGCCTTCGTTGCAACGATTAATAGAAAGCCGTTGGTACCACTGGCAAGTATTGTATTTGTTCTATTCAGCTACAAATTTTATTTCGATTCACTGCTCGATAACATGCCTCGCCGGGGCACTATTTGCGGGGCCTAGGCACTGCTTTCAGCAGGCAGAGAAAACAGCGAAATGAGCACCTCATGTGTAGAGGCGCGCACAGCTTAAAATTTTGACGGTAAAAGTTTGACAAGAAGTTGGTCACCTTGTAGCGCTTGAAATAAACTACTTCCTGTCGAAAGATGAATGTCTAACATTGATTAGGGAACCAGCGAGGTACAGTTTTGTTAATACTGCCGAACGTGTAAATTATTTAGGAGTCTGATGCCTGTAGACATCGCGCATCCATTTTGGACCTTTCAAGGGAGATAATTCTGCAAAGTTGTTGTGGCGCGCTGTCACAAAATGGCGGG
Source organism: Hanleya hanleyi (assembly GCA_036873755.1). Taxonomy (NCBI): domain Eukaryota; kingdom Metazoa; phylum Mollusca; class Polyplacophora; order Lepidopleurida; family Hanleyidae; genus Hanleya; species Hanleya hanleyi. Next base: position 20,354 of record JAVTVY010026939.1, read on the forward strand.
CAGTTTTTACATCTGTGTCGTCGTAAAGAAAGGGGCGGATGTCAAGACTAGATCTTTTCAGCAATGTAACGAGCGGCAGCGATACTGTTGGGGACATCGTCTGCAAATGTATTACGTCGACTGACACGCTTTCCTCCGTGAAGTCGTCAAAACATGAAGATGGTGCCGTCTCTGAATGTGACCTGTCTACCCCGATGTCAGTGTTGCACTCCTTCCGGAGTAAATTCCTTCAAGTTACTCCGATCTGACAAGGACGCCAGACCCAGGTGAGCTGTTCCATTATGATGGATATGGCGAAGAGAAGAGATGCCCTCCTGAATGAAAGGTCATGATCTTCATACATTCGCTTTTCGTAACCCCCAATATTATAGGGGGCCTATATTTCGTGATTTAAGGGTCATGGGTGGTAGCATGTTGTTGATGCCGAATCTTGTATGTATTTTTCACAGCCGAAAGGACGTCCATTTTTATAAATAAAATGTTCAAAACTTTTGTACAATTAGTCAATAGGAAAAGTACTGAGTACTTTTTAACTCTTGAGTAAATACAGATATCTTGCAGATAAAACAACATGCCCCCAATTTGGACCAATAATTATTTACAAGTTCAGAAACTGTGGTCAGTACTAAATACAACTTCACAAACTCTGGTCATCAAAAGTTTTCTTTTGAGAGGATGTTGAAAAAAGACAGCAAAACCAGAGGAGTCTTGTCTTGTCAAACGTGCATATATTTTTTTTTCTGTGACTTCTACATGCTATTATACATGTACACCCAGTGTTACAACTGTATTCGGCTGTATCGAAGTTGGTACACTATGAGTGTAATTTTGTGTATATGTGAGAGTGTGTTTTTTTTGTTTTTTGTTTTCCCTCCTGTCGACCTGGTTTTTTCATCACTCAGATCCATGAACCAACAAATAAAAAACAAAAGGCCTAATTCAATATAATTGCAGTATTTTATATCTAATATTATTTTTTGGATATTGTCTCAACAGTGTAACTGTGAAAATGTACAAGTAACTGTGAAAATGGGATTCCTTTTTTGCAAATGGTATAACTATATGGAAAGTTTTCAAACGAACCTGATTAGGCTTGATGAAACTTGAGGATTTCCCAGCCCAAGCTTCAGCAGTTCAGACGGTTTGACAATCCAAAATGGGATTCCTTCTCTATCTACACCCTGTTCATAAAAAGCAATAAATAAACATGAGAATGTGTAGCTAGGAAGTATGCACAATCACAGTCGCATACCAAAATCATACCGGTAGCTGAATTGTTGTGACTTAATATATTATTACAGCTCACGGTGCCCATTACTTTCAAATTAAAATTATTTAAAATTGTGTATTTCTCAATACAGTTCTTGCGACAAAAATTATGAACTCAACTATTTGTCTAATACAGGGGTTCATAAACATCAAAATATTGTATTTTTAATTTTTGTTTTCTGTTTGAATTGATTTTTTTCAAACCAATATTCAGTTTCTCTAATTTGCAATTTTGTAATGCTTCAACATAATTGGTTTGTCTGAATTGAATTTTATAAAATGTTGGCATAAGTTTCATGTCACAAATTCAGTAATTTGCAAACTCCAATGCCTATTAACAGTTGGACTTCTATGAACCCCTCAATTGCAGATTTCATAAGTACATGTACCTTCTGCAACAGACTCTCCCAACTAAGATCTCCGAACTTCAGCTCTTTTAAATTGAAGAGAGAAGGAGTCTTTATGCCCAATTCTTTCAGAATGAACAAGAAAAAGTGTGCCACCTCGTCACTCTTCAAGAAAAACAAAAGAAATACTGATAGACCCATTAACATTCATCATCTTTCAGCAAGTTGTTATATATTATGATAATTACAAGTTGAAATATGAAAACTTTAAGGTCCCTGCAGGATGACAAACAACATAGGCTAGGCAGACAAGACGGGCAGACATTCAATATGCAAACAGCTATAACCAGAACTTGTTTGTGGAGGCTGAGAGTAATTATATGGCTGTATATCCATCCAAGATCATGTTGCTTTAGCTTCATCAGGGAAACCATTTGTGAATTGATACAAGAAATACATAGATATATGTAAAATGGTGGAGAGTCAGCTTTGTGTGTCATTTCAGTGGACTCATTTGCACCATTCCAGTGAAGACCAGTTCTGAGGAATAAGTTGGAACTTCCAATGACCTTCTGAGTCTATATTTCTATGGTTTTTGTAAGGACATCCCATGTCCATTTCAGTCACAAAAGTTTGGCCAGATAGGAAATTATTACCAGTCAGGCTCAGCTATCAATCTCATTTTATTGGAGGATCATGTCCTGTGTGACTGACCCAACTTACATGTATGTAATGATCTTGGAGGACAGATTGACACACTGGCTCACCAGGATGGATTACATGTGCACCATTCATAATGAACCAAGGATAACTGACTGATAAACTAATAATTAGATGGGAAGCACCTAGTCCCTTGACCTACATTTTGGTATGTGACACATCGTGTCCCCCTCATGTATCTACTGACACAAAAAAGGTTATTTTTAATAATTTCCTGATTTTGGGGTCAGTGACCTTTGACCTTCGACCTTGACCTATATTTTGGTATGCGACACCTCGTTTCCCACTATTGAATCCACTCACAAAAAATTAGAAATTTTTAATGATTTCCTGATTTTTCCGTGACACTGACCTTTGACCTCTGACCTCGACCTACATTTTGTGTGCAACACATCGTTCCCCCTAGGGCATCCACTCACCAAAAATTAGAACTGTAGATAGAAAACTGCCAATGATCAATGATTTCCTGATTTTAGGCAACAGTGACCTTTGACCTCTGACCTTGACCTCAATTTTGGTACGCGACACATCGTCTCCACCTAGCGTATCCACTCACAAAAAATGCAACTGTGGATAGAAAACGTTCACAGATATAGACCGGACACGAACACTTCAGTGATTTCCTGTTTTCTAGGCCAGTGACCTTGACCTCTGACCTTGACCTTCATTTTGGTATGCGACACATCGTCTCCCCGTAGGGTATCCACTCACCAAAAATTGGAACTGTAAATAGAAAACTGTTCCAGATATAGACCGGACACGGGGGACGAACAGACGGACGGACAGACGGACGGAAACCGCCATCACATAATACGTCCGCCTTTTTGGCGGGCGTATAAAAAGTGTACCGGTACCTAGTTTTCAAACCTCCAGAAAAAAATTCTGGTGGCTATAGTCTAGTAGCGGTACCGGTACCAAGTTTTCAAACCTCCAGAAAAAAACTCTGGTGGTTAGATGATCTTGTTGACGTCATTTGATAACTTATTTTTGAAAAAAGAAAATAATGGAAGAAAACAAGGTTTGTTTCATATTAACAAATGTAAAAATATGATCTTTTGTACTTTCCTTGGTGTTTTGGTGAGTGGAAACAGCACTCCTTACAACAACTTCTCTACAAACTAGAAGCCTTCAGGAGTGTGATTTATACTCCTAGAATCATGTTAGGAGAGTGATTTACAGCACTCCTACTGTTTTCAAAAACGAAAGACTGCTACGGTAGTGATGATGAACCACTCCTCTCAACCCCCTCCCTCTCCCTCTCCCAATCCCATCCCATCGCACCTCCCCCCCATGAACCCTTTAATGTTACAAGGACATATACCATATACCAGTGTCAAACGGCCCAACATCGATCTCGACTTCTGTACGTCCAGGACAGGTAATGTTCTACTTACCACACAATGGGTCTTGGAGTGCAGCAAAACATAAAGTAAAAATGACACTTTATCGGGGAAAGGATACCACGTCTCTTCTTGTTGCTGGGTATTGGCCGCCGCAAACTGCCTTCCATGGTATAAGTCGTCCTCGCTGAAGCTGTCAGTGTCACTTTCGTAATCAGCCTCTCCTCGTTCCACTCCTGTGGCTGTGCAGAATTGGTCGGGAACATGATGATCCTCGATATCTTCTAAATCATCATGATGATGAGGCTGACCTGAAGACTGGGTACCCACAAAATACAGACGCTGTTGATGCTTTCGCGTATTTTCATGGGCCACGATATGCGACACCCTATTGCTCTTGAAATCACACAACTCACAATGATACACATTTGATTTAGATTTAAAAAAATTTGACGAAACTTCAGAGTCGAGATCAACCTCGTCATCCATTGAACAACGTCAAAAATCCCACGTTTCCCGCGCTTTGTTGTCAAATACAACTCTCTAATAAAAAAGGGACGATCAGTCGTTCGTCGCGAGAGAACCGTCAGGAGAATCAGGATTACAACAAACAACACCTAAAGTCAAGTTCTGTATAGAAAACAGACGTTTATATCTCCCGTTTACTCATCCGTTGACATTCCATCCTTATATGAACGATATCATATTTCAATGTATCCTCAGCTTCCGTAATTTCGTTTATTAATGCAAAAATAAAAACACTCCTTCACATTTCCAAAACTATCCCATTCGGTTCATACAAGTTAAACAAAATAGCAGACGACAAAAATAGGTCAGGTCGAGCGGACACCTTTGTGCATTTCAGTGATTTGACCTGGTAACAGTGACCCGCATCAGTAGTGCAAATAGGCGAAATCTTTGACTTTTTGGAGACACATCATTGAGGACAAGCTGAGAGAAAGAAGAAATGTCAAGACAACTGTTCGAAGTAAGCATTCTTTTCAAAAAAAAATTCAGATGAGGATTGAGGGGTACTAAAAAAATTTCCAACATTCAATATTGTTATAGATATATCAGATATTGATATATTATTTAATATAAAAATAAGAAAATTAAAAAATCAATCAATCAATAATATTAAAAATATTTTTTATTGAATAACAAATTTTATATTATTATATTTATTTAATGAATTCCATTCATACCAAATGCGAATGCTACTGGGGAACAAGTCTAAGAGCCAGTTGTTCCACACTAACGTATTTGATCAAGTGTGAAACGTTAAGATTACAGTCAATGGCCACTTCTCAGTACTGGTATCATAAACACAATTGGTTTATTGATGTTCTATAAATGTTCATTTATGTGCATTGACTGTATTGCCGGTCTGCAAAGACTGTATATTGATCAATAAATTTTATCTTGTATCTTATCTTCAACTGCATCTAAATTCGGTATGCAGTACTATTTCTGTATATTTTTAGAAAACACTAGTGGAACATCAGATGGAGAAAACCATAGATAAATTGATGTGATATCTGATGGCCGTTATTCATTTGAATATGAACAACATTATGAATAACGGCCATCAGATATCGCATCATTTCATTGATGTTTCGCCATCTAGTGGAACACATGTAAATGACTCGATCAGTGTAGAAAAAATACAATATCTTCCAAATTACTGACGACAGCGATCTCAAAGTTTATCTGTGAACATTTAAAAAAAATAAAAATAAATAAAAAAAATTAATCGATGTTAAATGTTAACCTGGGTGTCCTTTAATTTTCATATTACAGGCTGATGGTATTATGGATTTGGTTATAAACTGAAAACATGTGCTTACTGAAGATAAATCAACTCCCCAAAAATGGTATGGTATTATGAGTGTGAAGACTGAGAAAACTAAAACCAGTGCACCATACACATATATAACCAGATAACCACTATATCAACTTTGTCTTTGTTATTATTACAGGATTCACAGCCTGGGACAATCCCAGAATCACAGGAACTGTTTGCTGAGGGAGAAGGAGGAGATCATGCCGATGAATCTCCTGCTAGAGAGAACACAAATCAGACCGGCATCCTCCAAACTATTTGTGAGCTTTCATTTCATTGGCATACTGTATACAACATAAAACCCATCCAACCCTGAGAAAGCATCTTCATCTTTCAAATTAAGTACTGCACTCACATTCCCTTCTTTACCTTGACTTACTGAATGAGGTAGATCTTCGATGCACATGCCATATAGTCAATCAAGATATTACCTAATTGCCAACACTCACACTAGTGCATTTAGGATTTCTTTTTTATCTCCAAATATGGGAAGTCGTGTTGCTTTCAACTGGGAAAATGCTTATATCCTTCAAGTAGCCAATAAAATTTGAATTTTTGAAGAGGCCATAAAGGAACTCCCTAACATGAATCAAGGAATACATGTATTCATCAAATTATAACGTCACCATTCCATTTCCTGTGTGGAATGTGCTATATTATTGCTACACATTCAAATTTAGATACTTCTGAACAATGTAAATTGCTTTTATTTCAATCAGAAATTCATTCTGAAGAACTTCATGAACATCAACACAGTATAAGCTCTATTAAAAAATGACTGCTGACATTTGACCACTGTGAGCTGCCCTGAATCATACCCTATTTGATTATTACACAGTTTGCCCATATACCCAGTTTGGACCATTCTGTCACCCAATTAATGACTTTTATTGAAGGTCCACTCTCATGTGTGCCTGTAGTCCTAGTCTTTATAGTCTATATGATGAGTGAACATTGCCAAATCTTAATTGTAGCTGCAACATTTTCATTTCTTTCAGTGAAGGAGTTGAGAGCACTACAAGACTCTGTGAATCGTCTCCATCGACGTGTGGACAGGATGGACAGCCACCAAACAAGGGCTAATTTTTTTGTCGAAGGATCATCAGTAGAGGTAAAGATATATAACACATCAGTTGAAGATGGCTAAACTGAACTGATTGTAATTTAATAAATATATATATATATGCATTATTATCTTCATTCAGAGATACTTACCGGTACCTGTTTTATTATAAAAACAATGAGACAACTATGTGTAAAAGTGCCAAAAAAACTAGACCTAGCCACTGTCCTAGGAAAAGTGACTCCATACTGCTGCATAAACTATGCATATGTGAAGTCAATATATTGTTCGACGGTTATTCTGTATCTGTACATTTCTGTTGCCTAATTATTGTATATTCCCTAATTTGATATTTTGTTGCAAACAAATATGCAGATACACGACATTGTTCGCATGAAAGAAAAGGCAGATGCAGTTTTTATTACACATTCTCATTTCATGCGGTTTTCAATAATTTCATGCTATTCTACAGAAACCATTCCTGGCATTTCTGAGAAATGAATTTACCAAATACCCTTGGCTGGCAGAAAAGGATCCAGCACTGAAGGTACCATGAATATTTGTACACACCATTTGTAACATTTTTTTATACAGTCCGAGTTCAAATGGTCTATCCATCTGTTGACATTTTTGTGTGCGAGATGTTCAGTTCCAGGTTATGGATTGGTTCCACAATTTGTATATACCGTATTTATATGTTTGTTCAGGCAGATCAAGAGGTATCCTGAACTTCTGGCAAAAGAGATGCTTATTGATTTTGATGTCTGTCTTGTTCATGTGGCATATCCTGTTATGGATTGGTACCAAACTTTGGATATACTAACGCATGGAGTCAAGGTCACTCACTGCGGACTAAACATCATGAATCATTGAAACTGTTTCTTTATACTCAAACTATACATGCAACTACAGTTTTGCAATATATTGTGCTTAGAATTTGTGCTTAGATATACCTCAAACTCCCTTTCCATCTTCAAACAAAATAAACTCATCAATGCAAGCCATTGTGCCATAAGTTATGCTTTTTATGTTACAGGATGTCATTTCTAAACTTCTGAGAGAGCACAATATTGATGGATTGCATGTAAAGAAACTGATCAGCTTTGCCCTAAGCCAGTTTACCAATTGGCGGAATCAGCTACGAATCAAGGTAACTGTAATTTATGTTCTAAAATATTCTTTATTTTTTCCAGCATGTTCACCGCCACAAATTGAGTACGGTAGCTTTTGTCTGATACATTTATAATAATCATGATTTAAAGAACTTTATGGGTACATGCTACTTCTCTCAAAGGCTAAAATACTTTTCATATACCACTACTGAATTGCACAAGGCTACGTAATAATTTATTAACCCTGACTGGCCTTGGGGGGAGGGGGGAGGGCACTTTCCGCCGCCACCCCCCTGTTGGTTTTTCTCTCCTATCTCCGGAACGACAAAAAATTGAGCGCTGAAACTCCGTGACTTTTTCGACTATCATATTGGCGATCATTTTGAGCCTATTTGCATAACCCCCGAGCAGAGGATCATGGGTAAATTCAAAATGGCGGCCATGTGGGGTCCCAGAAAAGTGATGTTTTCGTCATATTTCTTTAAAATTTTTGCTTTTCTGTATGGAAAAGTGTGTAAAACTTATTTTATTTCATATCGGATTATTTTTTACTAATTTATCTCCCAGTTTTTGCGAAGGAAAAACAAAAATGAAAAATTAGAAAATTCTGACTGAAAAATGGTCCAAAAACGCACTTTCTGGAAATGACGTCACAGTTACGTCATTATGGCGGTCATCTTGGATTTTGTTTACATTTTCTTGTAGAGCTTGAGCCAAAGATATGGTGTGGCAAGTTTCAACCCACTAGCCTTAGCGATAGCGAAAATATATAGGCCCCCCCCCCAAGGCTGCGGTACACCCCAAATCGCCCAGGCCAGATAGGGTTAATGTACTCGCAGTCGAAGGTCACAGGCTGTTTAAGCTTGTAACAGGCCACAACAAGACGTGTCGCCTTATACTTTGCCCTACCAAATTGATGAATTTTAAACCCACTCCACATTCATTCAAACAGAGGTACATGCGCTCTGTTAGATTAAAAGAAAATTCTGTGAGAGATGAGAAATTGAATCTGCTAAACATTGTTTTTAGAGTCATTCAAATTTGTCTGAATAAAATGTCATGTTTCCGATACGTCAAAGCTGTCTAATGCGCTGCTTTGATGCATGTGTATTAATATTTGTATATTTTACCAAGCTCTTGTGGGCTCAAGTCAAGCTGTTATTGGCTTGGTATTAACTCAGGTCAGGTGAAGGGAAAAGGGGGGGGGGGGAGAGGGGCATTCATTATGTTCTGAGTTTTCATTCCTTTATACAAATTTTACAGATCATAGGCAGCAATTTGAAGTCCAGGCAAGGCTTACCTTTACAATCACTCCTGGTGCAACTCTTTGGCAACTTTGCCTCCCCAGCTGAGGACCTTTTCTGCGACAGCAGAATGCACCACACCATACTACTTGTGAGTATCCCTGGTCGCAGTTTATCATAATTAATTCAATTTAATCATGCATTTTGCATTCACTCTCTGCCAGATCATATAGCGAATCACATAGTACTGATGAACAAATGTAGATTTAATATCTGACCGATTTATCCATTTTTCATTTTTTATCTCGCCTTACGAAGTAAAGGGGAGATATTATGAGAGGGGGAAAGAGGATGTCGTCGTCGGTGTCGGTGTCCCCTGCCTGGAAATGAATGGGTTTTTGGTTTAGCAAGTTAAAAATTTTTTTAGAAAAATTAGAAAAAATATAAAAAAAATATAAAAAATATGTGGGGTGGGTATGCCACCTGGGGGTACTACCCCTGGGGTACTCTAATGTTAAAATCCCTATGAATGAGTTTTGCGTTTAGCTGAAGTGCACATGTACATCTGTACTTGGAAAGTTTCTTGCAGTTGTCAGCTGTCATTGGATGATTATGAAACTTGGTATACATGTTTCTTATGATAAGAGGATGTACCTGTGTTATTTTTGAGAAGAAATATTAATTTTTCTCAAAATTATGGCAAATGAAGAGTTTTCTGTTTAGGTAAATTGTACATGTAGGCCTCTACATGTATACATATACATCTACATGGTAACTTTGCTCCAGTTGTCAGCTGTCATTGGATGATTATGAAACTTGGTACACATGTTTCTTATGATTAGAGGATGTACCTGTGCTATTTTTGACAAGAAATATTAATTTTTCTCCAAATTATGGCAAATGAAGAGTTTTCTGTTTAGGTAAATTGTACATGTACATGTACATGATAAGTTTGCTGCAGTTGTCAGCTCTCATTGGATGATTACGAAACTTGGTACAAATGTTTCTTATGATTGGAGGATTTACTTGTGCTATTTTTGAGATGAAATATTAATTTTTCTCCAAATTATGGCAACTGATTGAGTTTTGCGTTTAGCTGAAGTGCACATGTACATCTGTACACCCCAGTTTGCTGCAGTTGTCAGCTGTCATTGAATGATTATGAAACTTGGTACACATGTTTCTTATGATTAAAAGATGTACCTGTGATATTTAGGAGATGAAATATTAATTTTTGTTCAAATTTTGAGGGTTTTGTCTTAATCTGCCAATAATAATGCACATGTATATACATGTACACAGAAAGTTTTCTGAAGCTGTCAGCTTTCATTGGATGAGTTTGACACTTGCTACCCAAGTTCAATGTGATTCAAAGATGTGCATGTGCTATTTAAGAAATATGACATTAAATATGAAATTTTTTCATAATTATTGCAGTTTAAACTTTGTATCTTTCCATTGATAAGGTTTTTGTTGGGCAAAAATTTACAGGTAGATCTGTACACGGAAAGTTTGTTGAACCTTTTGTGGGATGATTATAAAACTTGGTGGACATGTTTCATGTTTTCCTAGGTCACAGCTCTCCCTCAGTAATCCCACACGGGACTGACCTATCCAGCAGTAATCCCAAATGGCATAAGCCTATCCAGCAGTATTGCCATACGGGACTGACCTATCCAGCTGTAATCCCAAATGGAAATCAACTATCCAGCAGTAATCCCAGACCGAACTGGTCTATCCAGCAGTAATCCAATTTGGGACTGGCCTATTCAGCAGTAATCTCACACAGGACTGACCTATCCAGCAGTAATCCCAATGGCACTGGCCTATCCAGCAGTAATGCCACACGGGACTGACATATCCAGCAGTAATACCAAACTGGACTGGCCTATCCTGAAGTAATCCAACATGGGACTGGCCTATCCAGCAGTAATTCCACACAGGACTGGCTTATGCAGCAGTAATCTCTCATGGGACTGACCTATCCAGATGTAATATGACACTGGATTGCAATTTGCAGCAGTAATCCCACACAGGTTTAGCCTATCCAGCAGTAATCCCACACGGGACTGGCCTTCTCAGGATTGCCGTATGCAGCAGTAATCCCACACGGGACTGCCTATGCAGCAGTAATCCCACACGGGACTGTCCTATCCAGCATTAATCCCATACGAGACTCATCTATCCAGCAGTAATCCAAGACAGGACTGGCATATCCAGCAGTAATCCCACTTGGGACTGGACTATCCAGCAGTAATCCCACTTGGGACTGGACTATCCAGCAGTAATCCCACAGGTGACTATCCATCAGTAATAACATGGGACTGGTCCACCCAGTGGTAATCCTACACAGGACTGGCCTATCCAGCAGTAATCTCACATGGGACTGAACTATATACCAGTAATCCGACAGCACTGACCTATCCATCCTACATGGGATTAACTTTTGCCAGTAATCCTTCATGGGACTGATGTTATTGTCTGTACCAGATAATCTATTCCAGACATTATTGTCTGTACCACATCACCTATTCCAGACCTTATTGTTTGCTCTACGTGTATGCTTTCAATACTGCTGCACCTTTGGCGGATGACCCCGCAAGGCGAGATGTTGGGGTTCTCAGAATGCTTGATAATTCTAAATATTCATTTATTCTCTGCTTATCTGTCTTTCATATTGGTTGTAAATTGGGTTCTATATGAAACCAATGTTGATCCTTTGTATTGTGTTCATTATGATTTTTTGTTCTTCAGGTTGACTCCAACTGTGTATTGTAGCTGATAAAAAAGTATATAAAGAACACTATACAGACAAAAAATCCAAAATTAGTTCTACTGTAGAACCAAACATTCTAAATAACCCAGAAGAACCGAATTTTTTTATGTATACAAATCATGTAAAGGGTTCTATACTGTCATGGGTACGGTTCTATAAAAAGCTGTTTTATGTTTGAATATACGTATAGAACTAGTATATTAGATCTTTCTTAAATTACTATTTCAGAGAGCATTTGTACACAACAACAAATTATTCTTCGGTCAGGAGGGACAACCGAGTACCTTCCAGTTCTGGACAGAGTTCCACAAATATGTGGAAGAAGTAAAGTGTGACACAACAACAGACAAGTGGGAGAGGCTGAAGGGGCGAGAAGAGAGAAGAATATCCGTTTTCAGTTCGTTGTAAATATTTCAGTTTTGTATTCATGTGATACTGTTTATTTTCTGTGTGTAGTTTGTACATGTACCGGTATATAAAATAAAGACAAAACATTGTACTTTCCTGTGAGATATGACTTGATATTTTGTTCATTATCATGCCTATCTAGTAATGTGCAGATGTACCTATAAATCTAGGTTACTTTTGCATTTAAATACTGTCAGTATATGGTCAGTACAGAGCATTACTTTGCCACTTTTAGAACACCAGAATATTAAAAGAAAATACCAACTGTCAACTTTATCTTGACAAGAGTCTGCAAAACATTTTTCTGTTTCATTAAATTCATTCTGTCTCTTATGAGTTCACAAGTCATACAATAACAGAAAATATTAACCAAGACCAGTTGGATACTGATAAAGGTATATATTCTACATTCCCAAGATGAGGTTATGCAAATGATTTGGTAAATTTTGTTGCTTTTGAATTACATTTGAATAATTTGTCTTGAATAACAGAAAATCAGAGATAAAATCACTATATAGTGGTCATTTATCTTATATTCAAGACTGATTCAAATGTAATTATAATCTAGCCTGCACGAGCAACAGAAAAATCCTATAATACACATGAGAATAACAGGAGTGAACTGGATGTGTTACACATGTGTAACATGTGTATCACGCATGTGATTAACATATAAAACACACACACCAGCCTCACGCATGTGTCACATATGTGTCACGTGTGTAATACATATGTGTAACAGGTGTATTACGCATGTGCGTAACGTATAAGAAACATACATCTGCCCTCACGCCTGTAACACACACGTGCCACATACGTGACACGTATGTGGCTCCACACATGTATCTAATGCTAGGTTAGAAAAACATGTGACACATGCGTGAGCTCACATATGTGGATCATACGTGTCACATATCATTCACAGGCTTGCAATTTTGCCTGTGTAGCCATGCAGTATAGGCCTATGGGCCTACCCAGACCTCCGTGACTTTTTCCAAAAATTTCACCGCTTACCTCCGGGACCCCTCCCATCGTGTTTTTCTCGGTGAGACGAGAAAAACAAGACCAAACAACCCATATCACAATGAACGTGTGTGAATTTCCCAGGTTGAACCTATACCCCATAGCCAGCCTATGGGCCTATATACAGACCCACCCGGTACTTTTCCAAAAATTTAACCGTTTCGTTCCGGGGCCCCTCCCATCATGTTCTAAATGACGAGACGAGAAAAACAAATCCAAGCAACCCATATCACAATGAACGTGTGTGAATTTCCCAGGTTGGACCTATACCCCCATATAGCCAGCCTATAGGCCTATATACAGCCCTAGCCGATACTTTTCCAAAAATTTCACCGATTCGCTCCGGGATCCTTCCCATTATGTTCTAAATGACGAGACATGAAAAACAAAACCAAACAACCCATATCACAATGAACGTGTGTGAATTTTCCAGGTTGAACCTATCCCCCATATAGCCAGCCTATAGGCCTATATACAGCCCCCGGTGACTTTTCCCAAAAATTTCACCGATTCGCTCCGGGACCCCTCCCATTGTGTTTTTCTCGGCGAGACGAGAAAACAAATCCAAACAACCCATACCACAATGAACGTTTGTGAATTTCCCAGGTTGGACCTATCCCCCATATAGCCAGCCTATAGGCCTATATACAGCCCTCGGTGAATTTCCCCAAAAATTTCACCGATTCGCTCCGGGACCCCTCCCATTGTGTTTTTCTTGGCGAGACGAGAAAAACGAGACCACACAACCCATAGTAACACCCACAAACAAATTGATCACCCCTCCCCCCATATAGCCAGTATGAGCCTATATACAGACCTCGATGATTTTTCCCAAAAATTTCACCGATTCGCTCCGGGACCCCTCCCATTGTGTGTTTTCTCGGCGAAACGAGAAAAACGAGCCCCCACAACCCATAGTAAAGCCCACCAACAAAATTTGACCACCCCTCCTCCCATATAGCCAGTATGAGCCTATATACAGACCTCGGTGACTTTTCCCAAGAATTTCACCGATTCGCTCCGGGACCCTTCCCATTGTGTTTTTCTCGGCGAAACCAGAAAAACGAGACTCCACAACCCATAGTAAAGCCCACGGAAAAAAATGACCATCCCCATACCCCATACAGGCATTTTCCCTTATATTGTATAATACAGACCCCTATTGTAGGGGTAAAGTCCGAGTTCCGCTTTTTATAGTTTCGGAAAACAATCCTAATTTTACATGCACCCACCCCATTGACTTGATAGGCAGGCCCCGATAAGCCCGGGACCGATATTAGCCCTTTTGGCTAGAGTTGATAGGTGTTTTCCCCTATTTTAGGGGTAAAGTCCGTATTCCGCTATTTATATTTTCGGGAAAAAATCCTAATGTTACATGCACCCACCCCATTGACTTGATAGGCAGGTCCCAATAAGCCCGGGGACGGATATTATCCCTTTTGGCTAGGGTTGATAGGTGTTTTCCCCTATTTTAGGGGTAAAGTCCGTATTCCGCTTGTTATGTTTTTGGGAAAAAATCCTAATTTTACATGCACCCATCTCATTGACTTGATAGGCAGGTCCCAATAAGCCCGGGGACCGATATTAGCCCTTTTGGCTAGGGTTGATAGGTGTTTTCCCCTATTTTAGGGGTAAAGTCCGTATTCCGCTTTTTATATTTTCGGGAAAAAACCCTAATTTTACATGCACCCTCCCCCCATATAGCCAGTATGAGCCCATTGACTTGATAGGCAGGTCTCAATAAGCCCGGGGACGGATATTAGCCCTTTTGGCTAGGGTTGATAGGTGTTTTCCCCTATTTTAGGGGTAAAGTCCGTTTTCCGCTTTTTATATTTTCGGGGAAAAATCCTAATTTTACATGCACCCACCCATGACTGGATGCCCCTTCACGAATGCTTCACTTTGATACCTCACTCGACCCAATCGGACCATGCAGCGTATTTGAAGTCTGGGGACTACTTTTTCTCCGCGGAAGCTTTTTCCCGCGACCGCATCACCGCCAGACCGCATCGCCGCGGAAGAATACATGCACAGGGGCCCTTTGCCGGAGCTATAGTCACCCAGAGTTACCTCCCCCTAGATTGGAACTCTTCTGTGCTGGAGGTAGTTTTTGGTCTCTTGAGCTGGTGGCTCTTGAGTTATATCCCCCGGCAAAATAGGCCTTTAGATGCGGAATGTATACTACTAGCGACGATCAAACAAAATTCAAATTATTCCAACAAAAACAAGTCAACAACCCAACAGAATTAATCTAGAATTAATCAACACAACACAACAAAAACATGTGCTTACATTGAAACTTATGCAACAAACGATTTCTCACAAATAACCTAAAATCCTTTTACCCGTCTAAAAAGATCTTCTAAATTAGCTGCTTGATGAAAGATTCTCTTACGATCTTAAAATCTATGCAGTCGATCAGAATATTTTCTCTGTGAGATCTTCGCGGCATGGAATACACCGTTCCCTTTTTAGTAAATGTTCGTGACCTAATCGTGTATGGCCGATGTTACCTCGCCTGATCATGGCTTGATCGAAACGTTTCTATCTACTCGGATTAACATATCCCACGGGTTTTTGAAACTCATGAAGTTTGTATTTATTCACAGCATCCACAAAGATTGAAACAGCTTTCTCACACCACATCTGAAATCGCTCTATGGCATTAAGACGGGATCAACTTCATTATCTAGAGCTGCCTTAGCCATTTCATCAGCTTCAGTATTTCCTTTGGCCTTGACTTTGGCAGTGAAAATCGAACTTTTACCTGGAAGTCGACAGGTTTTAGTTTCGGAACCAAAGATAGTAGCACACGCTACTTTGTCATCATCTTTAGAACCATTCGTATAAATAGGTTGATGCGATCTGTATTTTTCTCTCAATAGACCAAATTATTGTGTATACACGATGCATAGCTGCCTATGGATTGTAAAAATAAATTCATTACCTCTGCCGCTAACGATAGCTTTCGGAGGCGATTCAGCATTTGAACTGGCAACTGGGCTATATGCATCATGCTGATATACTCTATGTATTAGAACCACCAAACGCGGCGAACGGTTGCTACAAGACACTACCTGTGCGAGGGTACCATTAGTTCTACGATCCAATGGGGAGCAAATTGGTAAGTCACACGGGCTGATAGGCACACATCAGTAGTAGGTAGGGAGTATCTGCTACCTTTAGCTCTCAACTGCGCATGCGCAGAATTTATTTTTGGGTTGTGAGTGTGTGTGTGCGCATGCGTGAGTGTATGCAAATGAGTTTTATGCAAATGAGGTCATTGGGTTCATTGTGTTTATTCAAGATGGCGGCTTGTTTTTGTATGTTAGGGGTGGTGTGTTTCAAGATGGCGGCTTGTTTTTGTATGTTAGGGGTGGTCGGTTTCAAGATGGCGGCTTGTTTTTGTATGGTGGGGGTGGTCGTTTTCAAGATGGTAGCTTGTTTTTGTATGGTAGGGGTGGTCGTATTCAAGATGGCGGCTTAAATGAGTTTTTTATGCAAATGAGGTCATTGGGTTCATTGTGTTTATTCAAGATGGCGGCTTGTTTTTGTATGTTAGGGGTGGTGTGTTTCAAGATGGCGGCTTGTTTTTGTATGTTAGGGGTGGTCGTTTTCAAGATGGTGGCTTGTTTTTGTATGTTAGGGGTGGTCGTATTCAAGATGGCGGCTTGTTTTTGTATGTTAGGGGTGGTCGTATTCAAGATGGCGGCTTGTTTGTGTGTGTTATGGGTTTTCCCCAGCCCTCATTTGCATATGTGTTTCAAGATGGCGGCTTGTTTGTGTGTGTTAGGGGTGGTCGTTTTCAAGATGGCGGCTTGTTTGTGTGTGTTAGGGGTGGTCGTTTTCAAGATGGCGGCCTGTTGTCCGCTGAAAATATGCAAATGAGGTCTTTGCCTATGTCGTTTTCAAGATGGCGGCATGTTTGTGTGTGTTAGGGGTGGTCGTTTTCAAGATGGTGGCTTGTTTTTGTATGTTAGGGGTGGTCGTTTTCAAGATGGCGGCCTGTTGTCCGCTGAAAATATGCAAATGAGGTCAATGGGCTATAAAAGGAGTTCATTTTTAGGGCAAGGGTGTATTCAATCTGACTTACCTGACCTGTCTCTCAGCCAGCCAGCCAGCCAGCCACGCAGCCAGCACAGCCATCCATTTACTTTTTTCGATTTTACCAGTGCCAATTCACTAGACTATTACTCCGTAATAGTTTTTCACCATCCCATAGTCATGTCATCATCATCATTATTTTTAGTACGGCTTGCCAAGTACCGTATTCGTTTGATTGAATTGTAATCATCTGCCTGACCAGTATCATTGACCAGTATCACAGAGTAACACCAATCAACGTCGTACACGTATGTAATATACATTAATTTTTAATAATATCCATGCTAGGAAATGTCCCCCTCCCCCTCCTCCTTATGTCAACAAACACCTCTATTTTTAGACTGCTACAATGTAGTTCATTTGAGCGGGTGATTTCATTCGCGCGATTGCGTGGAAGTGCACTGTCGGTTTTGCACAATTTATCAATGCAAATTTCACGTATTTTCTCAAGCAGCTTATGAAATATGAAGCTCGAGTTACAACCTACCAGAACTATAGAATTTAGTGCTGACGTAGCAACTTTGTGGGCGCTGTAGTTTTCCAGATAGACATTTTTTCGGTTGTGGTACACGAAATCGAACATTCTAGCCTACCATGTTGTTGTTGTTGTTGTTGTTACGCACATTCGCAATATTTTAAGATACATTTTTCATTGAAAGCACAAATTAGTATATAGTAGGGAAAATTGTCTTACCTTCATTATAACCAGTTTAGTCCCATTCCTGACCATGCGAACACTACACCGGGAAATTTTCATTTTTATGCGTAGATGTCTGTAGGTGAATGTAAACGCATCAATCCTTGGGCACGTAGCGCGGTTTACGTGATATATTGAAATCACTGTAAATTACAAGCTCACCTACAACTCAGCCGAAGTCCAAGTGATAGTCTTTCCAGTTCTACCTTATGTTTTGTCAAAATTTACACATCATTCACCTAGCATCCATCAACTCTACTGAAAACACATCTGCGGTCAACCATCTGCTTGACCTGGTCTGAGTGACAGCTGTCACCGATGCAAAATGTAGCCATTCTTCACGCGCAGTGACGGGTCATTTATAAATTTACTACTATGCCACGCCTACTACCACAATCATTCAGTTCATCTCAGATTATTTATCGAACCGTAACAACTGCAAATTGCATCACTTTCAATACTGATAGTCCTTATCTCTTTATCATACGGTGGCCCGTAGGAGACATTCATGTTTTTACCTTTTATGTGACGAGACAGAAATCGCTCTGGCAGTGGTAGCGGCTTGTCCTTCCAAAATCCCACGTGAAGAGATTGTGACGTACATCTATGTGCACCAAGGCCAGAAAGATGATGATAAATTCAAACAAGTCTTGTTGACGAACTATTGAGAACAAGGAAAACATGTATTGATCTGGAGAGTGTATAATTGTATTACAAAAAAATTCAGAGTTTTTTCACTGTTAATGTGTATTTAAAAATTCAATACTCACTGTTAATGTGTATTAAATTCAATTGTGAATACGTTCATTGTGTGTTAATAAAAAAATAGTAGAAAATTAAAAAATGTGTTCATTCTTTTTCCTTTTTTAATAGTCAAATAGCTCCAAAACGTCTATTTCCATTCTTGCGCATGCGCAGAATGCTGATAGTTCAACCCACACCAGTCCATCATATGTCCCTTCATCTTACCTTCACATTGATACCTCACTCGGCTCCATCGGACCACTAGGGGCTCTTCTAGCTCCAAAAAGGCTAGTTTCATAGCCTTCGGCCTTCGCGCATGCGTAGAATTACCCTAATTCAAGCCCACACCCCGTCTATCAGATGCGCCTTCACGTCACCTTCAATTTGATACCTCACTCGACCCGATTGGACCATTAGGGACGCCTCTAACCCCAAAAAGGCTATTTTGAATATTGATATTTTTGATATAATCTTCGCGCATGCGTAGAATCACCCTAATTCAAGCCCACACCCAGTCTATCAGATGCTGCTTCACGTCACCTTCAATTTGATACCTCACTCGACCCGATTGGTCCATTAGGGACGCCTCTAACTCCAAAAAAGGTTATTGGTGGTGGGTAGTGGTCATGGCGTTTCTTATTTTTGCAGCTAGGGGAGCCCTAATGGTTCAATGGGGTCGAGTGAGGTATCAATGTGAAGCATTTCACGGCAGCTTCAATTTGATACCTCACTCGACCCACTACCTCCAAAAAAATTTTTTACGCCATCACCACTACCCACCACCAATAACCTTTTGGGCGTTAGGGGAGCCCCTAGTGGTCCAATGGGGTCGAGTGAGGTATCAATGTGAAGCATTTCACGTCAGCTTCAATATGATACCTCACTCGACCCGCTACCTCAAAAATAAAATTGTGTTGATCTTGTGTACGAAGATTTTTTTTTTGAAAAAAAATTTTTTGAAAAAAATTTTTTTTGGGGGGAAAAAGGATGCTGGGAGCTGGTGTTAGTTTGGTGTGCTTATGAAAGAAGTTTTCTCTTTCGGAAAGATGGGTTGGCCCTGAAAAGGGCCTTTGATAGTGTCACACGAGACACTTAGGCACGGTATATTCGCTTCACGCCTCCCACATGTTTTCTACATATGGGGCACTTTATCTTGAGATGCACCTCCCCGGCGTCAATGCATCGGCACATGGCTCCTTCACACGTCAGTTGGATCCAGCAATCCTTGCACATACACAGATGTCCACAGGGTAGTACCGCGTATAAGCTTTCCTGATCCGTGCAGATACTACATTGTTTTATTTTTTCTTCACTATGTCGTAGTTTCTTTTGTTTGGCAATCTCTTCTTCCATTCCCGTCATTGTCGTCTCCATTCCCAACATCGCTCCCCTCATAAACGTGTTGGACGAGTCTCTTCACTCACCGTATACACGTACCTCAATGAAATGCCCGCTCCAAACCTAGACCAAAAACACATACTTGGTCTGTAGGCTGATTTCATTGGCTCTCTATTTTTACTATAGTGCTCTTGCATTCTAACCTTGATGGGTTACCTAGAACTTATAGTCATCAACATAATCTATACGTGTTGGACGAGTCTTTTCACTCACCGTATACACACGTACCTCAATGAAATGCCCGCTCCAAACCTAGACCAAAGACACGTACTTGGTCTGTAGGCTGATTTCATTGGCTCTCTATTTTTTACTATAGTGCTCTTGCATTCTAACCTTGATGGGTTACCTAGAACTTATAGTCATCAACATAATCTATACGTGTTGGACGAGTCTTTTCACTCACCGTATACACGTACCTCAATGAAATGCCCGCTCCAAACCTAGACCAAAAACACGTACTTGGTCTGTAGGCTGATTTCATTGGCTCTCTATTTTTTACTATAGTGCTCTTGCATTCTAAACTTGATGGGTTACATTTTGGCCCCATCCTACACCACTGATTTCAGTTTGACTGAATCTCCACATTGGGCATTGATGCATTAGGAATAAAACACACAAGACAGGGTTTTTTGGTGAGATCTCATTTTTTTTTTTTATTCAGTGAACAACAACAACGTGAGAACAACCACGTGAAAACTCAAGCCCAGAACAAGGGGCTTGTAATTAACTGAAGCCCAGAACAAGGGGCTTGTAATTAACTGAAGCCCAGAACAAGGGGCTTGTAATTAACTGAAGCCCAGAACAAGGGGCTTGTACATTGAAGCCCAGAACAAGGGGCTTGTCATTAACTTAAGCCCAGAACGGGGCTTGTACATTGAAATGATGGGCGGCCCAGTCATAGACGAGTACATCGCGGTCCTCGGCCTGGGGGTACTCGTCAAACATCTGTACGATAGTAGATAAGGGTCTTCCCCGGCATCGATGGTACAGGTAAAACAAGCAATATTGTCCGCACACGCCACTGGTCAGGCTTTGCAACGTTTGACTGTTCCAACACCACGTCTCTGTGCCTTGATCCATGAAGTCTGTTAAATCGGGATGGAGGGGTGGCAGACCGTACGGGTCAAAGTATTCCCCCTGCTGTTCTGTCAAGTACACGGCCACCCAGTGTTCACCGGGTCGATCCATCGGGTCCGTGTTGAGAACGTAAGCAGCAGGATACATACGGTCTAATGGAAACACATCTCGGGCGAACACCCCTTGAAAGACCCTACGTGTCTCTGGGTCATTCTCCAGCACGGTGGTTATCTGGTCTGTATCCATGTTAGGTGGAGAAGTCACACAGGACGTTGCGCGCTTGTCCACTTGAATGATGTTGTCAAACTCGGCGTAGCAGATCACATTGACGGTGGTCGCCAGGGCTCGTGCAAAGTGGATTTCCAACCGTAAATTGCCTTGCTTGGTCAGGGCCAGCTGATGGTCGTTCTCTAAGGTGGGGGTCAGATCGAAACAGAACAACGTGTATCCGTTCCCGTAGTCCTCCCGACTGATCATATTCCCTTCGTCCTGGTTTATTTGACCGGTGGCTGTAAACAGGCTCTGATAGGCTCGAATGAAATTCCTCCGCCCAAAGTTCGGGGTTAAGGCCGTGGCTGGCACCTGTTGTCCATCCACATGCAGGGCCACAAAATTGATGCCGAAATGTTTAAAGTCAAACGGATTCTCTGGGTAGGCTCCGCTGAAACTGGTATTTTCCACACAGGCCAGGATCAATCGCTTGGGTAGTTCCCCCAGGAACAGGTTTTCTTTGTTGGCGCCCATATTTCCAGCAGGCACAGAGAACGCTTTGGTTTGTACACGTCGGATAGGTTACTGGGCTGGTTTTGTTTCCAAGGCTTTCATGTGTCCCAATTGAACGGCTGGATTCGGTTTCACTTTTCGGACATACAGGACTGCGTCTTGGTTGACAATCTTATAGTCCGCTACATGCCCCTCTACGTTAGTGGCCATCAAGGCGAAGGTGGGAGGCGCCCGTATCAGTCGGATTTTGATGGGGGTCTTGTTCAAGAGGTACCGGTCTTGCATGAACATGTCTGCATGCAGTCGACCCATCATATCCACCGAGGCACTGTTCGCAGTGAAAGACTTCCGTTTGTTATATCCCCCATTGTCCGCCGTGTCCATGTGCTCGGCCGTGTCCCTGTAGAATAAAGCGGTTGTCAGCTGAGATTTTTTAGCCTCTCGGCCATACGACAACAGTGTCTCGATGTAGGCTCGATAGGGGTACGTGTTGGTGGAGTCACTGATGAGTTTGTCGCTGAGAAAAATACCCACCTGCTGAAACATCGAGTGCAGCCAGAGATTCGTCGGGCCCACCGTTGCTTGGTCAGCGATTCTGGTGCCAGCTCCATTGACCACCTTGGCTTTCACATACAAGTAGGTATGGGCTAAATCCACATAGGCCGTATCCGCATTGCTGATGGTGAACTCGATGGGTCCGGTTTCGTTGATGCTGGAGAGCGGGAGATGCTCCACCCATAATCCTTGTTCGACACTGGTTTGTGTGGGCGGCACGGTCCACAAATCAAATTCACTGTTGGTGGAGGAGCAGGACTCGGCGTGGATTAAGGCCATGTTTTAAGAAAAGATATCCCGGGTCTTCTTGGATGTGCGTCGTCGCTGGGTCGGTCGTCGACTGGTGCGTGATCTCGGCGGGGCAGCTCTTTTATTCCCTACGGTGCGTTGTGCTTTGGCCACCAAGACGCCTCCCGCTTCTTTGGCCCGTCGTTTCAAGGCTTGTCGGGGTGCCGTACCCCCCAAGACATCCCCGGCCACTTGCAGTCCACTGCGTACCGCTTGTTTGCCGATTGCTTTCACCCCACGCGTCACCAAGGGCAGGAACGTTTTCACAATGCTGCCGAGTATGTTCCCCAGACCATGTCCTCGTTGCATGCATGCACCGCTAAATACCGGAAAGCCACCCCCGGCCTGTTGGGCATAATAGTCGGCATAGCTGCGTGCATCGCACTCGTAAGGTACTTTCATTATGCAAAGTGGGGAGCACGTGCTTGTCGAAAATGAAGTGTCAGCACCACTTTTCCTCGTTCGGATGCCACCGCTCGTCCCGTGTCATCTCTTATATCCACCGTGATCGTGTTGATGTCGGTATGTCGTACGGGCAAGTAGAGCATGTGGGTGAAACTGTGGGTGACTTGACCTCCATACGTCTTTTTAATGGGGACCACCCGTAACAGAGGTGTGTTGATATCGCCCACGATGTGGTTGTCAACCACGTCCGAGTAGACGTAGAGTCCGTACATACCCGACTTCATATCCATCGGCATCTCGCCATGGTGTTGGGAGGGACCAGCGAACGTCTGTAGATCGAAAACCCAGCATTTGCTGTAGTGTAGGACTGAGTTTCACATTCACGGTATCGGTGACGGTAAGCTGTGCCTTGTCGTTGTGTACGTTGACATCGAAGAACACGTTTCTCTTGAAGCGCAAGGCTATCAGGCGTGTTGCACTATCCGTCACCCCCGTAGCGCCTTATCATGCATCAGTCTTGACAGCCCACCCATGAACTCTTTGGGGGTATCGTATTGGCCTTCGGGCAGGGTGTGCCGGGTGTTTTTGCCTTCGTAGGTGACCTCGTACCACACTTCATTGGCTCGCACGTTGTACCACGAGTAAGGGTATTGGATATCCACGAGGGCACCTTCCCACCGGCCAGGTAAATGTAACGGTTGCGGTAACTGGGTGACGTACTTGGCCACGGTGTTGTCAGGAAACACATCCAGCGAACTGTTACTGGGTAGGGTCAGGTAAAACATGGCGACTGAGCTGTCCTGCTGCTGCTGTTGGTTTTAATAGGTGTTCCAGGCCTTGGGCGGTTGCGTCCGGCGTCGTGTTCGTCGGGTTGACTTGCTACGTGTCACGGCTCTGGAGATGTGGGGTGTCCTGATCGAGGGTGGTTTTTTAAAGGTCTGAAAAGAAGGTGCCCGTTGTGATGGTGGTGGAGTTTTGGGGGTGACTCCGGTTCCCAGTCGGCTTCCCAAGAAGGTTGTGGTGAGAGTCGTGGTACACGACTCGGCGATTGCTGGGTTTGCTGCATAAAGGCCCAGCGGTGGGGGTTCCCCACCAATTCCTGTGGTACATGCATGTCTTTCAAGCCTTGAGCGAAGACCTCCCATCCTCGAGGATCGGTGTGCGATCTGCGGTGACGCATCAGATCATTCACTAAATCCGTCATGTGGGTGCCGGGGACCACCTGATTCTGTACCAGGAGTTCGCCTTTATCATTCCAAGTCATGTTAGGATTCTGTTTCATCCGTTGTAATACCAGGCCAGCTTGTTTCTTGAACGAGACAGGTACACTCTTCAGCACTTCGTCTTCCACCCACTGTGGGGCTGTGGGGGCTACCCCTGGTAATGGCGGCTGTTGGAACGGTGCTGAGGTCAGCGGTCTGTCACGTGCTGGTGGTGGTGGTGGTGGTGCTGCTGTTGCTGGGGTAGACAGGGTTTTGTATTGGTCCATGAACGTCATGTACCGTTGAAGCGTCTCATTGTACCGTTGTACTTTCACACTGTCGCTTAACCCCGGTCTCTGTAAGATCTGTTGCATCTCTCCATCGAGGCTGTTTATGGTCTTCACCGTAGGTGGGACAGGGTAGGGTGATTGGAGGTTTTGCAGGAACCGTGATTCGACGAGGACCATTTTTTTCGTGTGGTTCATTGTCGGCCGAAGAGTCCACCCAATACTGGACCCAACACGGAAGCGGCCAACGGTGCTAAGATGGCCCCCGAGAAAGCCGCCTTTCTGTAACACCTTTTTCTTTTGTGTTTGAGGGACCCGCTTGTGGACTAGGGTTCGGAGACCTGTCTTATGCTTGGCCAACTTGGTCTTCTGAGCCGGAGTCAGTGGTACGTTGCCTATTAACAGGTTGTACCCGATCTCGCACAGACAGCGTACAAGGTCAGGGTCCGCACCGCGTACAATGGTTCGGACCAACTCGGGTGGGGCCGTCTTCAATACACGGAGCGTGGGAGCGTGCTTCCGTACTCGCGCAGACATCCTGTACAACTAATGCCAGAACCCACAACTCTGCCCTTTTTATCCACCTCACAGACAAAGTCAACCCTGCTGTGGTATTCATTCTTTTTATTATTCCCCATCATCAAACACACAACCCCAGCTGGGGGCGCCACTGTGGGTGTGTTTACATTATTTTTGCATGTACACGTGGTGGGTCTCTCCGGGAAAGATGCCGGTCCGTAGTCGAAGGTGGTCGGGGGTGGCTTGCTTGAGGTCGAAGAGCATATACCCGTGCTGAGGGGTTGTGGCATCTTTGAAGGCTTCCAACGCAAACGGTGTGCGGCCGGGATACATCTGTCTCGCCAGGTGCAGCGGTTGAGTGGTATCTCTCGGGTTTTTGAAGACCACCAGGTAGTGGGCATTTAAGCTGATATTCCGATGTTCTTTGTTTTTACTGAACAGATTCTGCACAATGTAGATGATGCTGAGCCGTCGATGATGGCTGCCTTTGGTAAAGAGTTGGGTGACCCGTGCATCCGTCTCCGCCATGAGATCATCCAGAACCACCAAGGTGTCGGGTTCCAAATCGGCCAGGTTGGGTAGGCCTTCCACGAACGTGATGTGGAGGCATTGCTGCATACGCTTCCTGCCATTCTCCGTAACACCACACGACTCTGGCAATGGGTGGAGTGATCATGCTGTCGGCATGTTGAAGGAGCTTCCTGACGAAGTGCGTTTTGCCGGAGCCCGTCGGTCCTGCGATGACGCAGGTGAAGGGATGCTGCCACCGAGGGTCCATGGTTCGAGGTGTATCCGTTGTCGTGGTAACCCGCTCTTGTAAATTTCGTACGAGTGAACTGGAGTGGTGGTGGGTACAACGTCGGTCGTCGTTGTCTGTTCACGTTCAGGGATGGTGCTGGGGGTGAGTACAACGTGGGTGGTCGGTTCACTGTGAGGGATGAAATCCGGTGGGTGTTGAGACGTAGTAGGTGTACTTGGTGTAAGTGTAGAGCTCGACGTGGCTTGTACGCGGGGTGTGGTGGTGGTGGTGACTGGGCTCGATACGACTGGTGCTCTCTGTAGACCCGTTTCACTGATGGCTGGTGTTCTCAGTTGGTTAAGTAACGTACTGACATAGGCTACGTCGTAAAACACACCTCCGTACAACACACTCAGCAGGGTTAGCAATAGCACCCCAAACACCACTTGCGCTTTGCGCGTTTTGCGAGACGCTGTCTTCGGAGGCAGCTGCTGTTGGTCCATAGCACTGGGGTCGGACGTGGAATGAAGGAGGACGGCAGTGGTGTCTGGCTTTATAGTCGTTTCACCTGGTTGGCCGCGACCCAGGAATTGAAGGAACTGGGCCAGCCTTGCCATTTTACGAAATGAAACAGTTTGCCACGTCGACGTTCCGTTTTCAAAATCTGCTCCACCGTGTAGTAGTCTTGCTGTGTTTTTACAACAGGCTGTAATTCCGTGTCGTAAAACGTCCCCAGCAACGTTTCCCCTTGGAGATCTTCCAGTTCATAGACTCGCCGCTGTCGGGGTAGGCGCCGTTTAATCAGGAAGTGCTCATCGCTCCAGTTGGGCAAGTAACTTTTCTCGAACTTGCCCTTGACTTTACTGATCCGTACAGGGTCCCCGACCTTGTACACCGCCTTCGTCGTTCGCTGCGATGGCCTGGGGTACAAGACACGCCGGACTTGGGCTTCATTGCGTTGGGTCACGGTAATGGGGGCTCTCTCTATACTTCGATGATAGGCTCGATTGTAACCCCTCACCAGTTTCGGGAGAACATCGATGTACCGCCTTGTATTCTTATAGGTGAAATATTTATACATGCGACCTTTGAATGTCCTGTTGAACCTCTCCACCACGGAAGCCTTGGTCTCGTTGTACGTATGGAAGAAAAACACCTTCTGTTTCTTGAGAAAGGCTTGGAACGGTCTGTTGAGGAATTCCGTGCCTTCGTCGGTTTGCAAATACAAAGGTTTGCGCCCGGTCTTGAAGATGTCTTTGAACGCCGCTATGAGATTTGCCCCCGTTTTCGTCCGGATGGGTACCACCCACGCATACTTGGATAGGATATCGATGCACGTCAAGATATACCGATTCTCATCGTTGTGTTTGGCAAAGGCGCTCATATCCACCAAATCCGCTTGCCACTGGGCATCTATTCCTCCCACGATGACCCGGTTCCGTAGAAAATGGCGACGGACAGATCGATGTAAGGTATAGGTGTCTTGTCTTCTTAACCAATCTCGGACTTGGGCACGTTGTACCCCCTGGGGTTTGGCCGATCGATAGAGAGCCGACAATGCACTATAGGCTGCCGGACTGTCGGGACTGTAGTATAAGTTATCCAACACCTTCTCCCAGCGCTTCATGGTGACAAAATGATGATGGACCCTGGCTCTATCGTTTATTTATAACGGGTATATCTTGGGCCGGAGTTTCTTTCTGATTTTCTTCGTGGACTTCCACAGTGGCCATGGTCAATGACCAGTCCAACTCGTCTGATGACCGCTTGATAAGCACTTCATCCACATCCACCACGGCATCTTCCAATGCAGACCATAGATCAGGGTGAAGGGTAAAATGCACTGTACCTCCATCTAGCCGAGCCAATTGAGCAAAGAAAGGGCCGCGTCGGATGTACACATCGTGACACAAGTGGATGAGGTCGCCGTCCAGTTCACCAGACAACACCCGTTTGAATTTGGTCCAGCCCTCCCGGGACAGACGAATGTGAGCCGGGCACGGTTGTGTAGGGTCCGTGTCTCCCACCACCTCCTCCATGATATCGACCTTATCCGCATACACGTGCAGGAAAACCTCGGGGGTCAAGCTGAAATACGCCAGTACTATATGCTCCGTCATGGTCAGTACGTGAATGGTACCAGATTTCACTGTCTCTCGTATTTATAGGGAGAACCCCGTGAGATCAAAGGATCAGGTGGTCATGTCATTGGGTAATACAGATCGCTTAACACCTCGTTAATCACTGTAGACTGCTTTTTCTGGCCCCGCGGCTTCATCACGGATTTTTTCTTCTTCTTCATCGTTCTGGCCCGTCATGTGTGTGTGGGTGGCTTCATCAGGTGACACTGTCATTCCAGCCTCTGCGCATTCTATACATATAGTATTTTCTCCATCCGCTTTTTTTCATTAGGTTCATCTAGTGCGTGTTCGATAGCATGAGCCCATGCCAATTGGTGGGGTGATCGATCGTCGGGTATAAATAACTGGTCCACCAGAGGGCCTATTTTCTCCAAGGCTGACCACAGAGAGGGAGTTAGGAGGAAACTTCGAGCCGGCTCTTGGTAGCGTCCCACCCGTGGGTAGAGCGCAGTATGGTATACGTAGTTGGCCTTGTCCAGGTGGATCAGGTGTCCGTCTAACTCTCCGCTCAACACCCGTTTAAACTTAGTCCAGCCATCACGCTCTAGTGTCACCCTATCCGATAGAGTCTCAGCGTGCTCAAAGCAAATATTTCCACAATCTTCGACCAGGGTCACTTTAGCTTCATACACGTATAACTTTACATTGGGTGTAAGCGTCAGGATGGCTTGGAGTGATGACATGCTTCCTCTCAATGTCGAACGGAGAATGATACACACTCTGTCTCTTCCCCTCGTATTTATAGGGCCTATTCTGTGAGAGGCGGGTCGTGTGCAGAGAATACTTTATCGACCACAGGAACTATTTGTTGCAAAGCCGTCTGTTAATCACTGTAGACGTCTCCTTTTTTCCCGACCGCCGCATCACGGACTTTCCCCTTCGTTCGCTCCCGTCACAAGTGTGTCGATCTCTTCCCGGGGTGACACTGACCCTCTAGCCGCTGTGCATTCTTTACATATAGGCCTTTTTTTCCCGGCTGTAGTATCTGGTTTACAGAAACAAAATTCTGCCTTATGTAGTCTTTCATGCGGTTCAGCGAACGCGTCTTCTATAGCACGAACCCACGCTAATTGCTCAGGTGATCGATCGTCCGGTGACAATAACTGGTCGACAATAGGCATTATTTTCTTCAAGGCTTCCCACACAGAAGGAGTTAGGCTGATACTGCGCGAAGGCTCTTTGTACCGGCCCAGGCGTATGTGGACGGGCGGGTCGGAATATACGTAGATGGCATTGTCCAGGTGGATGAGATCTCCGTCCAATTCACCGCTCAACACACGTTTAAACTTATTCCACCCATCACGCTGTAGTGTCACCGGATTCCATAGCATTTCAGCGGGTGTCCAGTAAATAGCTAGATCGTCTTTCGCCAGTTTAACTTTATCTGCATAAACGTATAACCTCACACTAGGTGTAAGAGGCAAGATGGCTCGTAGTGGTAGCGACATGCCGTCTAAAAATCCGCCATTTTCCAACATGGCCGTCTAAAAATCCGCCATTTTCCAACATGGCCGTCTAAAAATCCGCCATTTTCCAACATGGCCGTCTAAAAATCCGCCATTTTCCAACATGGCCGTCTAAAAACGGATTTTTAGACGGCCATTGTCTGTCTTGTGTTGAAAACATTCAGACATTACCGTATTCCTACATTCTATGTTCATTCTACGTTCATTGAGCGCCTTGATAGCGTATAATTGTATTAAAATTCAATACCCAGAGTTTTACTGTGGTGAAGACGTTCATTCTATTGTGTTAGTCTTGTTGTATAAATATTGAACATTTTCAAGTCTTGTTGCATTGAAAAACATTCAGACATTTACCGTATTCCTACATTCTATGTTCATTTTATGTTCATTCTATGTGCATTGAAGCGCCTTCATAGGGTATAATTGTATTAAAAAATTCAATACCCAGAGTCTACTGTGGTGAACACGTTCATTCTATTGTGTTAATAAAAATAGTAGAAAATTCAAAAATGAGTGTTAGTGTTCATTGAGTGTGGTGATTGGAGCTGGTGTTGTGCTTTCAGTTAGAAGTTCTCTTTCGAAAACATTGGGTGGCCCTGAAAAGGGACTTTGGAAAGTGTTACGACACTTTTTTTTTACGAGCAGTAGATTCTCTTTACCCCGCACACCTGCTTCCTACACACGGGACACTTGATCTTTAAATGCAGTTCGTCCGTTTCAGCGCAGTGGCACGTCTCCCCTATACATGTTAGGGTTACCCAGCATTCCTCACATAGGCATAAATGCCCGCACGGGGATAGGGCGTACAGGCTTTCCTCGTTGGTACACACGCTACAGTTTGATTTACTTTCTTCCTTATGTAGGTCTTGTTGTAGTTTAAACTTCACAGCGTCCATTTTATCCATGTCTTCTCTCATGTGATTAATCTGCTCGTTCAGGCGGGTTACCTCGGCCCAAGAGGATGGTGGTGTTGTTGTTGTTGTTGTTGTTGTTGTAGCTGGCGTTCGTGTTTCGGTAGCCGGCGTTGTTATAATTGGTGTTTGGGTAGCCGCTGTATTTGCTGGGGGTCTGTTACTGTTTAACCACTCTAGGTCGGGGAGTTCTTCATCGTCCGTAGGTACATCCTCATCTTCTTCCATAGCGGCCGTGACCTCCTCGTCTTGTTCTTCACTTCGCCGTCTCAACGTATGGGCAATATTATGCACCCGCTGTAAGCTTGTAATTATTGTCACACCACCGCCATCTTCTTCACTGGTAATCACCTCTCTATGTTCTCTAGGATCGTTGAATAACCGCCGTCTTGTAGCCATGATTGTAGTTGTGAATGAATACACCCAACCACTAAAAATTATGCCCTTTTATACGGTTTTCTACAACAATGGCCGTCTAAAAATCCGCCATGTTCCAACATGGCCGTCTAAAAATCCGCCATTTTCCAACATGGCCGTCTAAAAATCCGCCATTTTCCAACATGGCCGTCTAAAAATGACGATACGTGATACGATAAAAATTCCTACTTTTCTTTCCATAAACGTGCTGCAATTTTCAGGGTTACATTATAAGGCTGTGGGGAAGATACCTTTTTACGGAGGAAAACCGATTTATTTCAAGTGTACCGCGTTTTCCATACTACCCTACCCAACGTTACGGGTCTAAAAACATCGATAAAAGGATTAAAAATAGCGGGTTCGCTCCCCGCTAGCCTTCTGAATTTTTCAATGCTGCACGATCAGTTCCCCTAATTCAAGTTGAACTAAATTTTATACGTCCACTCGCATTTATTGCAAAATCACACCGGTTTAAAGTTGCAAAACAAACACACACAAAATTCTGCCTAGGCCAGCGCAAAGATGTAATCTAAAGATTACGCTGACGTCCGCGCGTTACACTATAAATAGCGCGCAGTATTTAGTCATTCATTCACAATTACATCATGGCTCAAGCTGAAACCATGGATATTGACAACTTATTACAAGAGTTCATGATAGATGATGAACTACAACCGCTAGAGAACATCGATATGGTACATGATGACCAATGGCTGGATGATATTATACAAGACCTATTTAAAGATGAACAACAACCACAGGGCGGCGATAATGAAGACCACCCAGGAGCACAAGTGACACCGGATGTTACGGCACTCAAATACCAACGATTTGACCAAATTGACCGAGTGCTAGAAGATATCTACAAACAACAACATCAAGCCCAAGCCCAAGACCAAGAAACAGAAAGGAGAAAAGAAGAACAGATGGGTATTTTACAGCCACAAGCAACAGAAAGAGAAAATGTCCAACAAGACCAAGAAAATAGAAAAAAGAACAACAAGAAATGGAAGGTTTACAGCAGCAGCAGCAACAGCAGCAAGACATCGTGTACTACACTGCTGCAATAGCAAGAAGACTGGCGCCAAACACAGAATGCAAAGCAGCACAATATTTACGCTGCGTGGAATGCTCTACTCAGTTCGCCAAATACGCCGTTTTCCCCTGTGGCCATCAAGCCTTGTGTATCACCTGTATACACCGACATGCCCGATTACCAGAGCCTACGGGCAATGACAACCCCATAGTGTGTAAATTCATAGCGTTGAAATTCCCGGTGTGTATTCAGAGAAGGCAACTCGACCTGTCCCCAACGATGTAACCCCTTACATGTTCCAAAATAACACCAAGTCCTGCACATGCACACATGCACCTAGGTAACAATAGGTAAATAACACTGAGTCAATGGAAAAACTTCCTACTAACAGCGCCCAGGTATTAGTATGAATGTACGGTAACCGAATAATGCCCGTCGCTCATTGGTGGCCTACAAGGTGCCAAGGAAACATTTTTTCTCTAGCCCCAATGCATGTACAGCTATGTATTGGCGCGAGTGATGCATTCTGGGTGACGTCAGAATCCCTTCATTTTACACGAAATTCGCTATCGCAAATTCCCATGTTAAATGATTGCGTCTATTGATATAACATTAGAGTCCATGTACACGTCGCTGATTGGTGGCCTACAAGGTGCCGACGCCGAGGTCCGCGCGCCCCACCCTTCCTGGGTTAATTTACAATCCTCATATTTTGCGCAAAATTCACCTATAGTCAATTCCCAGGTTAAAATCCATTCCTATGTTTATAACATTAGGGTTGGCCCTGAAACATTTTTTCTCTAGCCCCAATGCATGTACAGCTATGTATTGGCGCGAGTGATGCATTCTGGGTGACGTCAGAATCCCTTCATTTTACACGAAATTCGCTATCGCAAATTCCCATGTTAAATGATTGCGTCTATTTATAACATTAGAGTCGATGTACACGTCGCTGATTGGTGGCCTACAAGGTGCCTACGCCGAGGTCCACGCGCCCAACCCTTCCTGGGTTAATTTACAATCCTCATATTTTGTACAAAATTTTTGCATGGGTTGGCCCTAAAACACTGAGAAAAAAAACCCCTGTGTGTTGGAAGATTTTTAAGGGGTTGGCCCTGAAAAGGGCCGTTAAGGGGCAGGGATTGTTTTTTGGAGTTGGAGATTGGTAATTATATAGAATATAGAGGAGATCATGTAGGACCTGATTTGAATTGAATGTGCCAAGTTAGAAGTTCCCCCTTTCGGTAGATTGAAGGGCCCCTGAAAAGGGCCTTTGGTTGGCCCTGAAAAGGGCCGTTGAGGTCAATTTGTTTACCCTGTTTTATTCAGGGGGAGTTTGCCTGTCTACTCCGTAAACTCGCTGACTGAAAAGTAGCGATGGCCTGGCCTCAGTTGATACCGGTGTTGTTGTTGTGCATTGTGGTCGGCATCACTAATGGGTAGATCTTCTAGGAACTGTGCCTGTGGAATGGTACTTATATCCACAAATGCCGCCTCGACTTGTTGTTGTTGTTCTTGTGGGGGTGGTAGTAGTGGAGGGGGAGGGTACATCTCCTCCATTGCTGCTTTTAGATGCGCCAGCCACTCTTCGTCCGTCACGGTTCGTGCCAATATTATCAGGGCACGCAGAATCTTGGCCACTTGTTCATTAAAATTGTTGTCAACATGTCTGCACCAGCCTTCAATTTCCTTCAACCAGAATTCTTTTACATCTTTCACGAGTTTCTTTCTCTCTCGGCGTGCTGCCTGCATTTTTCCCGCACCTCTCGTGGTCGACATCTTGGCTACCACTCGGTTAAAATTAACCAGTTTCCCTCTCTCCCGGCGTACTGCAGCTACTTCGTTGTTAATTTTTTCTTCGTTCATACGGTGTTGTCAGTCTGGTCAAGGTATTTGGAATGACGCTCACCACGCTCCCGCTAGCTTTATACTGAAATACAGTAGATTTTCATTGGCTGTTTCAACGTAGGTGGTGCTGGCTTCATTGGTTCTTTTTAGCGATAGCGGATTGGCTCTTTTATCGACAGCGGATTGGCTCTTATTCGGGTCTGCTGATTGGTCAATATAGCGCGCCCCAACCCTTCCTGGGTTAATTTACAATCCCTTCATTTTGCACGAAATTCGCCTATAGTCAATTCCCATGTTAAATGATTGCGTCTATTTATAACATTAGAATGGATGTACACGTCGCTGATTGGTGGCCTACAAGGTGCCTACGCCGAGGTCCGCGCGCCCAACCCTTCCTGGGTTAATTTACAATCCTCATATTTTGCGCAAAATTCACCTATAGTCAATTCCCAGGTTAAAGTCCATTCCTATGTTTTTAACATTAGGGTTGGCCCTGAAACATTTTTTTTCTCTAGCCCAATGCATGTACAGCTATGTATTGGCGCGAGTGATGCATTCTGAGTGACGTCAGAATCCCTTCATTTTACACGAAATTCGCTATCGCCAATTCCCATGTTAAATGATTGCGTCTATTTATAACATTAGAGTCGATGTACACGTCGCTGATTGGTGGCCTACAAGGTGCCTACGCCGAGGTCCGCGCGCCCAACCCTTCCTGGGTTAATTTACAATCCTCATATTTTGCGCAAAATTCACCTATAGTCAATTCCCAGGTTAAAATCCATTCCTATGTTTATAACATTAGGGTTGGCCCTGAAACATTTTTTCTCTAGCCCCAATGCATGTACAGCTATGTATTGGCGCGAGTGATGCATTCTGGGTGACGTCAGAATCCCTTCATTTTACACGAAATTCGCTATCGCAAATTCCCATGTTAAATGATTGCGTCTATTTATAACATTAGAGTCGATGTACACGTCGCTGATTGGTGGCCTACAAGGTGCCTACGCCGAGGTCCGCGCGCCCAACCCTTCCTGGGTTAATTTACAATCCTCATATTTTGCGCAAAATTGCCTATGGTGAATTCCTAGGTTAAATCCATTCCTATCTTTATAACATTACAGCCCGAATCATCACGGACTTTCACGAAGGTAGGGATGGAATAAAAAACTATAACGTATACGGGTACGGATAGAGAGAGGTGCGAAAAAAAATCCTATAACGTGTACGGCTACGGACTAGGGGTTTTAATAGACACGAGTCATCACGGACTTTCACGAAGGGGAAAAAACGTGCATCCCCTTCGATATATACAGACTTGCCTCGTCGGTGTTTTGTCAATCACCACCATGGCAGCGCACGGAGCACTTGGGGAGCTTGCCTTCTTCCAACTCACGCCTGACGTCATCCTGATCGTCTATGACCATCAACTGCAGCTCATCGAAGAACATCCCCGAGAGGTGAAGCTATGTTTAACCCTAGCAGGATGGACTCTATTGACACGGTTGTTACAGGGAAAAGAGCCCGAAGTCGATTTCATGCACGTGGGAGTCGGTGTCTACCTACGAAGTGGTAGAGATCATTCTTTTTTTCCCCGGTTAGAACAGCGTGGTGGTGCCTCTATCATACTCCGGCCGGCATTATGGCAGGCGCTGAAAGCTATTATCACCGACGTCCACGACGTACTGCACCCCGAGGCGCACTCTGTAGCTACCCGCACTCTTACACCGGACTGCACCCTATTGTTGTATCCCAAACGCGTGGAGCTCATCGATGACGACAGTAGGTGTTGGTGTACGTCTGAATCAGCGCGTGTCTCTTTATCCCCGGAAGGGTGGACTACCTTGAAACGGGTGTTGTTGGGTGACCTCGACGGTGATAGCATTCACCTGTGTGACGATGTCTACATTTTCCGCGGTCCCTATTATGCTCGACTCCTCTGTCTGAAGCGAGGTGGTTTTACTCTGGACCCTGATCTATGGACAGCCTTGGAAAAAGTAATCCCCATGGTCGATGAAGTACTATATCTATAGGGTGCACAGAGGCTAGAGTGTCAGTGTCTACTCATGAAGCGAACACACCACAGCGCAACCCGGACGGGGACCCACACCAGGGGCACCCCGATGAGGGGTAGGAAGACAGGCATCCGAAAGGAGATGAGAAAAGGTGGACGGTCGGAATCTACGTGGCGTACCACTGTGAACAAGGTGTTAACCGATTTGTATTACAACCCTACCAGTCCAGCCGCTTATAGCGCTGTGGGAGCGCTGGCTCGAACTGCACATTCCCAAGGCATCAGTCGAACTGAAGTTCGAGACTGGTTTCGTACCACTGTGAACAAGGTGTTAACCGATTTGTATTACAACCCTACCAGTCCAGCCGCTTATAGCGCTGTGGGAGCGCTGGCTCGAACTGCACATTCCCAAGGCATCAGTCGAACTGAAGTTCGAGACTGGTTAAAAACCCAAGACACTTATAGTTTACATCGAGTAGCCCGACGACATTTTCGCCGTAACCGAGTCATCATAGGAGTCATAGACGCACAATGGCAGGCTGATTTAGTGGATATGAGTCGATTTGCACCCCACAATGATGGGCATCGGTACATGTTGACCTGTATCGATATTTTATCCAAGTACGCATGGGTACTACCCATTCGCACCAAAACAGGAGAGAATCTGGTACGGGCGTTCCAGCAGATTTTCAAGACGGGGCGCAAACCCCACTATTTGCAAACGGATGAAGGCACAGAATTTCTCAACCGTCCCTTTCAAGCCTTTCTTAAGAAACAGAAGGTATTTTTCTTCCATACGTACAACGAGACCAAAGCCTCTGTGGTGGAACGATTCAATCGTACCTTCAAAGGACGAATGTACAAGTATTTTACCGCCAAACACACCCGACGGTACATCGATGTACTACCTCAACTGGTCCAAGGGTACAATCGAGCCTATCATCGCAGTATCCAGCGAGCTCCCCTCGATGTGACAGAACGCAACGAACATCAAGTGCGCCGTACGCTGTACTCCATAGACCCCAGTCCACCACTCACGTCACCCCGTTACAAACGCGGAGATGTGGTACGGATCAGTAAAGTGAAAGGGCAATTTGAGAAAAGTTACTTGCCCAATTGGAGTGACGAGCACTTTGTCATCGTTCGCCATAAACCTCGACAGCCACACGTCTATCAACTGGAAGATCTACAAGGAGAAACACTGCAAGGCACGTTTTACGAGGCGGAATTACAACCGGTGGTGAAAACACGGAAAGACTACTACACGATGGAAAAGATTTTGAAAACGGAACGTCGACGTGGCATCCCCTATCATTTCGTCAAATGGCAAGGTTGGCCCAGTTCGTTTAATTCCTGGGTGTCAGGCCGTGACATGAAACGACTATAAATTCTACCTCACATCGCCTCCATCCTTCAGTGTAGGGTTGTACCATGGATAGTGCACATCTACCCTTACTGTTACGGACTCGAAAAGCACAAGTCGGTACTGTGGTGTGTCTAGTAGTGCTTCTGGGTACCTTATTTGGAGGCGTGTTCTACGATTTGGCGTACGTGATATCCTGTTTCAACACCATTCGTCCAAGTGCTGCTCCACCGGGGACTCAACGTCAAGTGGAATCATCCAACACCACCACCACCACCACCACCACCACCACGACTCTCCCTCCTACGACGCTGCCATCACCACAGTCCACCCAGTCCACGACGCCGTCTAGCCCTCACCGCCAGCCTGCCGTATCAACCCTGAGACTACGGACCCTATCACCACACACACTCAGCCCTACGACGCCGTCTAATCGTACGACTCGACCTCTTTTCACCCACCAGCCTCCCGCCGTATCTACCCTCCGAAGCCACGAACGTTCCACCCCATCACCCACACCTACCAACACGTTAACACTTAGAGTGGGATCCGGTGAATCACGTTTACCACGGCAACGGTACCCGTTCGACTACGAGCCCCGGTGGGATCCACGTCGACGTTCCGTCTGAACCACAAACCACCCCCATAAAAAAACGGCGCTATGGATCCTCGGTGGCAGCATCCTTTCACGTGTCTCATCGCTGGACCGACAGGGTCGGGAAAAACACACTTCGTTCAACGCCTCATCCAACACGGGTCAGCCCTCATTTCACCTCCCGTAGCTCGCATCCTGTGGTGTTATGGAGCTTGGCAACCGGCGTACGAGGAACTGGCACGTCTCCCGGGACTCACCTTAGTGGAAGGATTACCTCCCGAGGATACGCCAGAAGACAGGTTGGTCGTGGTGGACGATCTCATGACGGAAACGGACAGTCGAATCACCCCTCTCTTTACCAAAGGAAGCCATCATCGTCGGTTGAGCATCATCTACATCGTGCAGAATCTCTTCAGTAAGAACAAAGAGCACAGGAACATTAGTTTGAATGCTCAGTATGTGGTGTTATTTAAAAACCTCAGAGACGCCTCCCAAATTATGCACCTGGCCAAACAGATGTACCCTAAAAATACGGCCTTTGTACGAGAAGCCTTTGAAGATGCTACCCAAGGAGCTCACGGGTATCTACTCATCGACTTGAAACAAGACACCCCCTCCACCCTTCGATTGCGCACCCACATTTTTCCCGGAGAGGTGCAGACGGCGTACACACCCAAATAAAAGAAGACACAACCCTATAGCAGTCACTTCCTCATCATGTCTGCACGGATACGCAAGCACGCGCCGGCCCTCCGCGTATTACGCAGCGCGCCACCGGAGGTGGGCCGGGCCCTGGTGCGCGGCACGCATCCCGACTTGGTACGGTGTTTGTGTGAAGTGGCGCATAATGTGTTAAAAGGCAATGTTCCTCTCAGTCCTCTGCAGAAAGGGAAATTGCAACGGCACAAGGCGGGTCTCCGAACGCTGGTGAAGAAGACGGGCAGTGTCAAGAAAAAGAAACAGGTGTTACAGCGAGGTGGATTTCTCGGCGCACTCCTCGCACCCTTAGCCGCTACCGTACTGGGACCGTTACTAGGCTCCATCTTGGGACGCTAAAACATGGAACATACGAAAAAAATGATGCTGGTGGAACCTCGACTGTTACAGAGTTTGCAATCACCCTATCCCGTCCCTGCCACAGTGCAACAACTCCAGTCTCTGGACGAAGAGATGAATAGTATACTCCAACGTCGACTACCCGATCACGAGAAAATTCAACTCTACCATCATACGCTGAACCGGTACAAGACGTTTATGGATCAATATAGGGCTAGTAGTAGTAGTAGTACACCACCCCCACTACCTGCAACGCCCACATTCACACCGCCGCCACCCTCACCTCAGCTGGAAGAGGAAGTGTTGGCCAGTGTGCCTAAAGCATTCAAGACCAAGGCTCGTTTATTGTTGGACCGGATGAAACAGAATTCCGATATGGGTTGGAACGATGAGGGAAAACTGCTGATTCGAAACCAAGTGGTGCCGGGGTCTCATATGACCGATTTGATCAATGATATGGTACGTTCTCGCAAACACTCTAATCCACCGGGCTGGGAAGCCTTTGCTCAGGGGTTAAAAGACACACACACCCCTCAAGAATTGGTAGGGAATCCTAACCGTTGGGCCTTTATGCAGCAATCGACGAGTAGACGACACCAACCACCACCACCACCACCACCACCCTCTTCTTGGGCCCCCATGTCACCGCCCAAAACACCACAACGACGGGGACGTACTGTTCACAGATCTAAGTCACCGCGACGATCACAACGCCGAGGTAAGGCGCCCAAGGCGTGGGAGCCCTACTAGGGAATCCCTATAAAAACCCGGTGCAGAAGCCAGAAAGCTCAGTCGTCATGTTTTACCTGACGTTGCCCAGTAACAGTTCACTCCATGTGTTTCCTGACAACACCTTGGCCAAGTATGTGACTCAATTACCACAACCGTTACATTTACCTGGACGGTGGGAATATGGACTGGTGGATATTCAGTACCCTTACTCATGGTACAACGTACGAGACGAAGAAGTATGGTACGAAGTGACCTACGAAGGCAAAGTAACCAAACTGATTCTCTCCCAAGGCCAATACGATACGCCCAAGACGTTCATAGAGGGTCTGCTCACCTTGTTGAATTACAAGTCTCTACGGGAGGTGACGAATAATTCAAGACCCCTGAAAGCCTACCCCTTCAAGAATCACGTGATCTTCGATGTCAACGCACACAACGACAAGTCCTGTATCCTGCTGAGCCCTAACGTGGCTGTGAAACTCAGTCCTAGGCTACAGCAAATGTTAGGTCTGCCTTACAGCGTCTACACGGTTCCCACCACTGACAACGGTGACGTTGTGATGGATATGAAAGTAGGTATGTACGGACTCTACGTCTACTCGGACGCAGTGGACAGCCATATTGTGGGCGATGTGAACACACCTCTGTTACGGGTGATCCCCATAAGAAAGAAGTATGGCGATCAAGTCAACCAGAGTTTCAACCACATACTGTACCTCCCCGTACGACATACCGATATCAACACGATCACGGTGGATATAAGAGATGACACGGGACACCCGGTCGCATTCGAACGAGGGAAAGTGGTGCTGACACTTCATTTCCGACAAGCCCGTTCTCCTCACTTCGTATAATGTACGTGCCTTACCAGTGCCATACGCCCAGCTATGCCGACTACTACAAGAAACAAACGGGAGGGAGCTTGCCCATCTTTAGCGGTGCACGCATGCAACGAGGTCACGGATTGGGGAACATACTGGGGAGCATTGTGAAAACGTTCTTGCCCTTGGTGACACGGGGTGTCAAAGCGGTGGGGAAACAAGCGGTACTCAGTGGATTGCACGTGGCCGGTGATGTCTTGGGGGGCACAGCACCCCGACAAGCCTTCAAACGACGGGCTAAAGAAGCAGGCAGCGTCTTGATCGCCAAAGCCCTTAAAAGACAACCACGGACACAGCGAAGAGTCATTCGACGTCCGACACACCGACGACGCACACCTCGGAATAAGACGAAGAAGAAGAAGAAGAAGAGTAGTAGGAGAGACATCTTCGCATAATGGCATTCATTCACTCCGAGTCGTGTCCGTCTACCAACAGTGAATTGGATTTGTGGACTATTCCACCCACCCAGACCAGTGTAGCCGAAGGACGTTGGGTAGAACATCGACCCCTGGCTAGCCTGACGGGGACGGGACCTGTGGAATTTACCATTGAAAACAAAGATACGGCCTACCTGGATTTAGCCCACACCTACTTGTACGTGAAAGCCAAAATAGTGGACGCAGCCGGGGACCCCCTAGCGGACGATGCAGTAGTAGGCCCGGTGAATCTTTGGCTGCACTCCTTGTTCCAACAGGTGGATATGAGTATGAGCGATAAACTCATCAGTACGTCCACCAATACGTACCCGTACCGAGCCTACCTGGAGACGCTGTTGTCGTACGGTGCAGATGCCAAAAAAACACACTTGCAAGCCTCGCTGTACTACAAGGATACACCCGGATCCATGAATAGCGTGCTCGCTGCCAATAATGGGTTCACCACGCGCAAAAACATAGCAGGCAATAGCAAGTCCGTCGATATGATGGGACGACTCCACGCCGATCTGTTCCTGCAAGACCGCTACATGATGAACGGTGTAGCCATCAAGATCAAGTTGATCCGTTCCCCACCTGCGTTCGCCTTGATGGCCGCTGGAGAGGACCCCAATTACAAGATCGTCCTAGAAGATGCAGCCCTGTTTGTGCGTACGGTGGATTTGCAACAGGGGGTGTTGGTGAGTCACATGGAAGCCTTATCGAAAAAACCAGCCCTGTACCCCATCCGACGCGTACAGACCAAGGTGTTCTCTGTGCCAGCAGGTACGATGATGGCCAATCGTGAAAATTTATTTCTAGGGGATCTCCCTAAACGTCTTACCATAGCGTGTGTGACCAACACCGCTTTCAATGGAGCGTGGGATGAGAATCCGTTCGCCTTTCAACATTTCAACCTCAACTTTTTGGCACTGCACGTGGCTGGCCATCAAATTCCAGCCCGTCCATTACAACCGGATTTTGGTAACCAAAACTATGTGCGGAGCTACCTGAACCTGTTTACAGCCACAGGACAAAACAACCAGGACGAAGGAAATACCATCACTCGACGAGACTTTCACCGTGGGTACACGTTGTTCGCCTTCGACCTCACCCCCACCTTGGAACACGATCATCAACTGGCCTTGCTCAAGAAAGGAAACCTACGGTTGGAACTGCGTTTTGCCGTCGGTCTAGCCCAGACCATTAACGTGATTTGCTACGCCGAGTTTGATAACGTCATCAGCGTGGATCAGCAAAGAAACGTGCTGTGTGACTACGCCAACTAGAGTCATGGATACAGAGCAGCTGATGGCCATACTCCAGCGAGATCCTAAGGTACCCTTTCGAGGTGTGTTTCCACGCAATGTGTTTCCCACCCACTCCACCACCCCAGCAGCCTACATCCTGAATACAGACCCTGGGTCTCGACCCGGTGAACATTGGGTAGCTGTGTACGTGGACACCCTAGGCCAAGGCGAATACTTTGATTCCTACGGACTTGCACCCCTACATCCCGATTTGGTGAAATTCATGGACGTATCTACTACAGTGTGGCGTTGGAATACTCAAAGATTACAAGGACCCTTGAGTAGTGTGTGCGGACAGTACTGTGTGTTTTATCTCACTCACCGGAGTAGAGGACATTCTATGCAAACCATCG
The DNA here is from genome assembly GCA_036873755.1 of Hanleya hanleyi. NCBI lineage: Eukaryota > Metazoa > Mollusca > Polyplacophora > Lepidopleurida > Hanleyidae > Hanleya > Hanleya hanleyi. The sequence goes on from JAVTVY010026939.1 coordinate 62,773, forward strand.
TACACATGTTTGATGATTATTGTCAAGCCGAAGACCGTGATGTCCTCGTCTATGACTGGACGGCCTCTCGTTTTAATGTGCATGCTCCATTTCTCTGGTTAACTTAAATTCAATGCACTGCGCGCAGTACTATTGTTTTTTATTATCACGTTATTGTTATGACGTTGTTGTTCTGACGTTCATTGATGTTGAATAAAATTCATGAAAAAACACAAAAAATGATGGTTTTGACTTATTTTTTTTTATTTAAGTCAACAAGAAGGGGAGAGTTACACTATGTACAAATAGAATACAGGTGGTATGTACAAATAGAATAGTAGTGGTATGTATATACAAGTGGTACAAAAAAAATTCTGTCAGGAGTAGGATTCGAACCTACGTCCGGCATTTCGCCGACCAGCACAGTTAACCGGCGCCTTAGACCACTCGGCCATCCTGACTTTTACAGTTTTTTAGAATATAAGTGGTATGTATATACAAGTGGTACAAAAAAATTCTGTCAGGAGTAGGATTCGAACCTACGCCAGCTTTTCGCCGACCAGCACTTAATACCGGCGCCTTAGACCACTCGGCCATCCTGACTTTTACAGTTTTTAACTCGTGTATCAACAGTTATAGTGTGTGTTCGACATTTTTCACAAGTCCAAGTAAGTAGTACTGATGCCATCGGCCAGGACTTTCCGTTTCGGGTAAAAGAAAGTAAAGGCGTCTCGTTGCTGGATGTACGTCCGCATCTGGTGGTCCACCACCCGAAATCCTCGGTTAGTTCCACTCGCACTGGCCTGGCTTTGCAGCACGTTCAAGTACAAGGCTTTGTCGATGTTGGGATCGCGCCGGCTCACCCCTTTGCAGCTAAACTTATTTTCGTCTCCCCCGTAACAGTAATATGTCTTGGAGGAGAGAGCAATCATAGCATCCCCACTCCACTCCAGCTTGAAGAGGCCCGGCGTACGCTTATCGTACTGGTAATGGTCACGTCGAGGTAACCACTGGTCCCGTTCCGCTTCATACTGTGCCCGTAACTCCGGTTTCACCAGGGACTCCCAATCTGCATTAGAGACGGCCATGTAGGCCGAGTCCGTATCCATCTCCATGAGTTGCCAGTCTGATGGATTAAAATACACACCCATGAAATCATAGAGAAACTGCAGCATCCTCAGCTTGGCCACCTGGTATACCATACATCCAATCTGCAGGGGTAGGTTGTAACGGATAGTCTTCTTGGCTAAAGTGATTTCATAGGTGTCGTCATCGATGACCTCCACGGAGCGAAACAGAGGAGAATTCACTTTTTTGCGGGCTTGGGAAGTAGTACAAATGTTCACGTTCACGTGCTTATCCTGGTTCGTGACCGTTTTTCCATAATATCCATTGCCCGTCAACTTCCACGATTCACCGATGATGGCCTTACTCGGGTCTTGGTCACCTTGACGACGGGCAGACGTCACGATGTCGGCATTCTCCGCAAAACAGGCGTGGGGTACGTACTGTATCACTTGGTATATTTTGGTAATTTCCAAACCATGGCTCATGTACCACTGCAGTAACGGAGTGCCCAGCAAGATTTTCTCTGCCCACATACTGCCAATCAACATGCGTCGAGGTCGAGGCAAACACTCGTGTTGCTCCGCATAGGCCCCCATGGTGTCCCCAATATCATCCCGACCCACCAGCGTGTTCTTAAAGATGGGAGGGCACTGGGCGAAGAGGGGCTTGAGAGTGTCGGGAACATGCAAATCACATTCGACAAAGCCGTAGAGGTCCCCCGAACGAATGGCGTCCAACATCTGTGGCAGACTCAGGAGTGGCCGACGACTCAGCGGGTACTCGCGCTCTTTTAGGAAACGCCGTAAATGGGGTAGGGCCTGGCACATGGTGTGAAATTCACACTCCCACATTTCGATCAGATGGTATCCTCTCTCTTTCACATAATCACCGTTCTCCACCACTTCTTCCCGTAATTCTTCCGGTGTTTTTCCACGTCGTTCGTTGAAACGTCCAGCGCTGAAATGGCATTCGTGGCCGTGCCAATAGCAACCGTAAAATTGAAATACGGTCGGTGTCCTACCCACCAGGGCAAACCCATCGACGGGGAGTCGACGATCTCCTATCCGCTTCTCTGTGGCGTTGGTCTGGTGTCGTATATAAATTCCCCGTCGATAGGCTTCCCAATCCAACCACTGATCAGCCAGATGCTTGTAGGGAGTGCGTTGCGGTGTAAAATGCCGACCTTCCGCCAACCAACGTGTATAATGTCCACTGGGCATAGGTTGGGCCAGAGACCACAGGTACAAGGCATTCGCATCGAAACCGATGATCTTAGCACAGGGTTTTCCACTGGGGAGAGTAGTGACGTCCTTCTCGTGATAACGGTGAAAAATAAGACTCGGTCCACCGACAATGTTCTGCTTTAGACAATCATGCATGTCCGCATCTTTTTGCTGTATCAGCGAGAAGTACGTAGGACACTCTTGAAAAAGATGGCGAAGCGCCAGACCCGGTAAACTCAAGCACTCCTTGAAGATATCGACGTGCATCTCACGACGAAAGAGTTGAACCATTTTCTCGGCCGCTTCCAGGAAAGGAACCACATCTAAGTTATTATACCATATCAGGAAATCTCGCAAGGTCTGCATATGTTGATCGTTCCATACCTGCTGTAGTTCCCGGTACGTGTCTTCCGGACATTCCACTTGCTTCAAATCGTCAAAGAAAGCATCCCGGGGTGGCAACTGTGTTTCCTGCAAACAATCGAGCGTCGATATATACGTGTAAGGGAACCTCCCTTTGGTTTGTGCACAGTCATACGCCTTCACCCACTGATCATAGCTATAATTAGGAGCTAAGTAGTTCCGTACATCCAGGAAATGAAGTGATGTGGTAGTGAGGGCCATATGATTATTGATCTTCTTGATGACGGACTTGATGGTATTCGCCTGGGCCAAGTAGGGGTAGAGAAATTCCTTCACCATGTTCAAGTCATATCGCCCCGAGTTGAAACCCAGCACCGGTAACTGGCCTAAGTATTGTAGGAAGCGCACTTTCAATTTCTCCGCATACGGTTTCGGTAAAGGCACATCCTGCGACTGCATGGGCTGCGACTCCGGCTCCGACTCGACTCGGACTCTTCTTCGTCACTAAACGCTACACCCGGTATAGGAATCCGATCGTCCAGCTGGTCCAGTATGTCCTGGAACTTGGACACCAACAATTCCGTACTGGCCGCACTGACTCCCTCTAAATACACCATCATGCGGCTGATCAACTCATGGGAATCCCCGGTAGACACGAAACAGACCGGTGCAGCGTCATAGCCAGGTACGTTGCTGGAAATGCTGACACTCAGGGGAATATGGCGCTGCGTCCACTGCGTTTTCGCTGAAAACATGTCCATGGGCTCCAATAGGGCCTCAAAATCGTAACACGCCCGGTAGGGAAAATAACGGTCCGCCTCCGGTATGATGAGACCCTCATCGGCCAGTTCCTCGAAAATAGTAGGCGTATTATGATACACACCACCAGGAAATTTTCGCTTCACACTGTTGTCACAAATCTTCTCGTGTCGATGTAATTTGGACGAATATTTGAACACCCGATGGCATTGGGCACAACTGTAAGACTGGGCGTACTGGCTCATATTGTAGATCAGCGAAAAATGACTCACGCCATTGTAGTCGAAGACATTGACTTTCATCGTAGAAGCATACCGTTCTGTTGAACGACGAACCAATTCAGCCACAAATGTATCCTCCTCCTCGCATCGTAATCGGTATACAAAGATATTGATGTTGAACAGAGTTTCCACATCATCCAAATTCTTGAACGGGACTCCACGGAAGTGCCGCTCATCCAAGTCTTGCTGCTCTAAGTACTGTTCCCAATAGCCATTGGCCACTCTGTCACACCACTGGGGATCACACTCGTCCAGATGCACGGCCAAACACCGAAACAGACATTTCCGGTCTTTGTAGGGTCCGTTTTCCCCTGCCGTTAATGCATACATGCCTTTTCGACGAAGCAGCCAAGGGGGTAGTAGTACAGGAGCACCGATAGGATGATCTCTCATTTTCGTGACGAAAAATGTGACGTTAGTCACCATTTCCACAAGCCATTGGGTATTGGGGCGTTGCAACCGGGCCCATTCCAATGGGTCCAACGTAGTCAATTGGTCGATGAGTGGCTCCAGGGAAATCGCATCCGTCACCGTGAATGGCTGGTCAAACACATAGGTATTATTGCTGGGATAATAATACCGCACCTGATCCGTGTCCTTGTGCCGTAAAATGTACCCGAATGTGATATTTAACTTGAACGCTGTGACCTGGTCTGTGAAAATGTTCTCCGCATAAGTAGACAAATACGTAAGGTCCTGCAGTCGAAAGTTATACAAGTCCAATAGACGACGGTCACGGTGAAAACAATGGCGTATGGTAGCCCAGTGTCGTTGATAAATGTCCCTCACACGCTCGTCTTCAGGCAAGACTTCAACCGGAGGTGCTGCTGGGTCCCAGGGAAAATCTTCTCCACGTCTCATGCTTCTCTCCACGTCTCATACAAGCAGGCAGGCAGGCAGGCAGGCAGGCTAGAGGTGAGGCAGGCAGGCAGGCAGGCAGGCAGGCTGGTCAGGTAAGTCAGAGTGCTCCGTAAGGTAGTGCAATGAATACACCCAACCACTAAAAATCACCCCCTTTTATACGTTTTTCTACAACAATGGCCGTCTAAAAATCAGTTTTTAGACGGCCATGTTGGAAAATGGCGGATTTTTAGACGGCCATCTTGGAAAATGGCCGTCTAAAAACGGATTTTTAGACGGCCATGTTGGAAAATGGCGGATTTTTAGACGGCCATGTTGGAAAATGGCGGATTTTTAGACGGCCATCTTGGAAAATGACCGTCTAAAAACAGATTTTTAGACGGCCATCTTGGAAAATGGCCGACTAGGCCGCCATTGTGGGGAAAAAACCCAGTACATCAACACACACCAACAAGTCTAGACATGTACCAATGACCACGCCTCTTTCAACCCAACCGGAAGTGACGTCATAGTTACATCCGGGTGAAATGTTGCTTTAAATAGCCTTTCCCTACTACTGTCAATGAACACTTGCTGTTCTGTTCGGTATGACGGTGATATCACCTATGTCCGATGATTTTTCGTAGACACATGGTGCGCCCTTCGTAGTTCGGTATACGTAGGAAGGACATGGAGATCGTACCGTCGTTAGCACAACCAGTGGTATGATTAAGAGGAGAATAGCCCCTATGGAAAGAACTCCAAGTATGATGAGCTTTCTCTGGTATTGATCCATACCGCTCGATGTCCGACTTCGGAATAAACGGAAAAGATATCGATCGCATATTTATAACATTAAAATGTAATATTGACTCTAAAATAAGATGATTTCGTATGGTTGAAACTTAGATAGGCACTCGTGAACACCGCGAACGTGATCAATCACGCGTGTCCACGGGTACAGGTGTCCTCGGGTTATAACGTTCTATATATAGCCAGACGCCAAACACCCCTCGATCTATGGGTGCGATTCGGTGAAGAGATGATAGCCCCGAACACCGCAAACTCCGGGCTATAAACACGGCCCTGTAAATAGACGATCTCGGCCCCGCGTTGACCTCGGCCTACTCATGACGTCGTGTTGACCTCCTGCTCCTGCTCCTATGCCAGGAGCCCCGTTTCTTATCTACTGATATTGTAGTTCGGGGTGTTTAATAGTTCTCTGTATTTGATTTCACTTTGGTGTGAGATATAATACTTTGATATATATTTGTTTCTCTCTACTGTGAATGATATACATTCGAAGATATAATGATATTCGTTGCTTATAGATCCACTGTTACAGAGATTACATTTCCTCTGAGAGCGTTCAATATTTGACCATGTACCTGTTTCGATTGGAAGCCTGTGATTACAGTCTGAATTTCGCCATGGTGTAAGAGATTCTAGGCGATAAGGTAGTGAGATAATTTTCTAAACATATCTAGTCTTTGTAAAGCAAGTAATTAATACCTTTTGATGATTTCCATACTTAGCCCAGCTGGTGCCTCAATTTGATTTGTTTATTTAACTAGTTTGGATTTAAGATCGTTTGTTCAAACCATTTATTGTTAAATCCTAATACTTGGAGGGAAGTTCGAGCATAATCTAACCATTTCCACTTAATTCCCCCATAAATAAAACCATTGTATAGATATTTGCACATTTTGCTTGATAATTTGTTTTCTCCTTGTAGTAAACGTGTCCAAAAATAGATAATTCATCGTTGTACAGTTAGATGTATAGTGGTACCTGCCCAGATCACCATACAACATAAAATGAGACGTAAATTTCCTGAGATGTAAAATTTTTTTCGCGAGTCAGTATGAAGCCATTCTATCAGGGCGATTTGTTCATACAAATCTTCACATGCATAAAGTAAGAGTGGTAAAACTGTGTGGTCAAATAATAGAGTTGAAATTCAACAGGTAGATCTAACTATCCTATTCGTCTATAAAATAGGTGCAAGCGATGCCTTTTCAGCTCTAGCAACAATGTCCTTCTTTGGGCTTGCGGATTAATCGGTTCGGCTGAAAATTATCCCTAGATACTTATAACTATCAGTCACTTGCAGCTTGGTGCCCTGGATGAAGAAATCTACATTACACTTCCTATTGCCGAAAACGACAATGTTACTTTTTTCCATATTTATTTGCAATTTCCAAATTTCACAGTATACAGAAAATTCATCAACGGCATGTTGTAATCCTTCCGCAGCATCAGAAAATCAGTGTCATCGGCATATATCAACGCAGTAGTTTCGATCGGATGTATTAAGAACGGGTCATTATTCTCCATGCGGATACCTTGGGATTTGCTTAGAAAAAAACATCTGTTTCATTCTGGAATAATGAAAATAGTAATGGTGACAAGTTCTCTCCTTGTCGAACACCGTTTTGGCACATGAAGTATGGAGAGGTTTGGTTATTGTGCATTACACACGACTTAATGTTATCATACATATTAACAATAATTCGAAATATTTTCCCAGTGATTCCGTGGTTGATTATCTTTTTCCATAAGCCTACTCTCCAACGACTATCGAAAGCCTCTTGAAAATCAATAAAGGCACAATACAGTTTCACTTTCTTTCTCTTAAACAGCCTATTAGTGGGTTTGGAATGAACAGGTTATCTGTAGTTGAGTAACCTTTTCTACACCCAAGTTGATTTCCATTCAATAAATTATTTGTTTCCAGATATTCAGTGAGGCGATCACTGAGTACTGACGTGAAAAGTTTTCCCGTGCATCTTAGTACAGTTATTGGGCGGTAATTTTCCGCAGCTTTCTGATCTTTCTTGTTTTTGAAAATTGACTTGATTATACCAGTTGGCCATTGTCTAGTTCTAGATTGAATAACTTATTTTATGTTGGGAGAAAAATATCAATTGTTGATTTAATGTATTCGTTTGAGATATCATCTATGCCAGGTGATTTATTAATTTTGAGCTGTTTTGTCGCGTTTAAAATTTCCGAATCAGTATATAGGTGTATTTAGGGGGGCATTATCTGTATAATATAATATCATCAGCCGGTGCGTATAAGCATCATCATTTGCATTAATTTCTTTGGTACGTTTTTAATCTTTACTATTTTCTATCATATTTCGTTTATTTTCTTGCATATCGTCTTTTTGTCACGTGATATCTTTTTCTTGCATTCTTGCAAGTGTTATTGAACCAAGGTTTATTGATTTTTTTTTATAGTTTCCTTTTGGTCGATGTTTAAAACTGGAACTTGCGCTTGATGGGAAGATTGACGCTATACATTGTCTGTTATTTCGTTGCAAATATCGTTTTGTGTAACATTTTCAGGACGTAGATCGTTTAAATAAGTAGCTAGAGATTTCAATTGATCAACATTAATATTATAGTTGACATCTGTGTAGTAAATTTCGGCGTCTGTTTGGTTATTTTCAAGGGATAGGTTTGTATTACATGTATTTTCGGTTGAGTTTGGTGGAATGAGTGTCAAACAAATGTGATTGTGTATAGATGTGAGTAAAGAGGGTCAAATTCTAATACTTCAGAGTCAGAAACCAAATGTATTCAAGGTATATTCCCAATTGCATAATCTATTTATAGATGAAATATTGTTAAAAGCAAGTTTTCCGACTCCTTCATCTTTGCCGTCTATGCCACTTAGTATAACAAGATTATTCGGTTTACATGATTTCAATAATGTTCTATCATAGCTTTTTACTTATCTTTTATGTTGGTTAGTCCTCCTTACAGGGAGACCTAAATCTAATATTCTGCACGTTAATGCCATTAAAATCATTGGAAGTTTCTTCATCCTAATCATATAAATCGAGTACAAAATCATCCTCTTCATTAGTTCTGCTATTAAAATCCCGTAGTAAGTATATATAATCATTATTTGTACATATTTTAGTAATTTCATTTTGGAGATCTTCAAGTAAGTCAGAATGTCAGAATCAGAATATGATGATGATGCTGGTGGTATGCAGACAGATCCAAAATGAATATCTTTGTCTAAGTTGTGATAGTTCGCAGATAGCTTGAACCACTGAATATATTCACATTCTAGAATGTATGGGAAAAATCATTCTCTAACAAATATTCTCATTCCACCTGTTTTACGAGCTACATTTTGTTTTCGGTGAAACGATAGCCAGGATGTTTTTTCTATAATATAATAAGCCCCGGAATCTCCAGGGGTATTAGATGACCAGAGACGCATTCTAGCGTATTTCCGAGCAATAAAACAAGAAATCCTCGCCAGTGTCAACTCTATTTGTCTTGCCTGTTTGCTGTTTCTCACAACATTTTCTTTAAATATTCACCGTCAAGCAAATGATGATGTTCGGAAGTGTAAATAATTTAAATATATATCATTTCGATCGAAAGGTTCACTTGCTCACCCAATTTAGGTAAACCAAGATGGTAAATGGAAATACCATCTAGACGTGATGACGCTATGAACACTTCACGTGAAATTATCGCCGATATTCTACAAGATCCCATAATAATTTGAACTTGACAATGATTGACGTTTAGTTCACGGATAATAGATCGCACGGCACGATCTTTTTTGATATTTTCTACCGCTTGACAATGCCCGATTTTTCGGCGGGATGTAAACCCTTTGAATGTTAAGTTTATCACGCACTCTGTCTGGAAATGATAGGCCTACCTTATTTGGATACTGTTTCCCGATACTGTGCACTATAATGGTCCACGTGCTCCTGTGTGTAATTACTCTGGCTAGTCAACTGACTGGCTAACAAATGTAGTTTGAAATTCGCATGGGATTTATCTAGCGCTGATGTCAGATATAATATTCCGTGATATTATATCTGAGGTTACGAAGATTTCCTGAAAATTTCCCATTACCAGAGCACAAACCATCAAATCTTACCTGCTTTTCTTGGTAGGATATAATAGAGGCAATGTATCTTCATTTAATTTCATGTCATGGTATCAAAAGGCAATTTTAGCGGATATAATTGCATAGTTCTCGTGAAATAATAATTCTCCTTAATCAGTGCGACAGAAAACCACCATTATACATTACGCCTACAAATAGTATACCTTCCTGTACAAGTTACCCAGTCCACAAAGATCACAAGGCTAAACCTCAGTGTAGTCATTTATATGTAAATGATCACCTCACAATAGGAACAATGGAAATCAATGGGGACAATGGATTAGGTGGTCTGGTTGATTTCTCTTATCATGATTGTGAATAAGCATGGTGCATTTCAAAGACAGTGCATGTTTATTCTACCTAGACCACAGGTGCTGGCTGAGCTGAAGTAGAAATTACATGTAGATCAATTTTAGACCGACGAAGGTGAATTCTTGTTGGACTGGGCCTTAAGGACTCGAGGCCCGGGGAATGGGCTCAAACTATCGATATTTTTTTCTTTGCACATTTCAAAAGTTGAAGAATAAACCTATCAACTGTTTCTTTTATTTTCCTTAAAAATATTTGCAAACGTGAAATTTTAGATCTCAAAAATTCAGTCTGTGGAAGAACATTACTCACAGTCGGTGTCACCGCCTGCTGTGACTTCCGCACCTCGGCTAATTACTTGTAATTGCAATACACACAATTCAGGCGCTGGGCTCATTTAATAATAATTAGTTATTTTTCTACTACATTCATGCCGAAGCCGCCATTCGTTTCCAAAATATTGAACAGGAAATTATATGGTCTATCTCAGTGTTTTCGCGCCACCTGACAAAATAATCAAATACAAACACACTGCTCAGGTGGTCAACCATTTCCGGAAAGCATGTGGTATATGCAGATATATATATATATATTGCGAATTTGCGTAATATTTTTCATAATATCTCACTCGACATTCTATCAACATATCTTATTTGCCAACACAATCATGGGTAGAAAACGTTACAAGTTTACGCCGGTCGCCCGTCATAAGCTTCAACTACTGAACGAGCGAAACACATGTAGTTGGTATGGCCAGTATCGGACAATCGATTCGGACGCATCTTCGTCACAGACTGAGAGTAGCGACAGTGAAACTGGGTTGCCAGAGCATGGTCCGATATTTTTAACACCACACTGGAAATGGCCGCTGCCAGTTTTTCCCGTTTGGAGCCTGTCGACTGACCAATCCCCATTTTCTTCTTTTTCCTTGAGCTAAACTTTTTTCAGTCGGCAATTAAATCCGTGAATGCCCAATTGCCGCAAATCACATCTCTGTAAGCCTTTTATAGAGCCCTAATTGGCGGTCGACGTCTACTCAATCACCCGTGGCGAGGGATTTCGGAAGGTGTAAACTGATCAAGCAGATTTTAAAGATATCCTTGACGGCATTAGATCCATCAAGGTAAACGGCGTTTGTGTCGACTTATCTAGTTGGAACGAAAGACTTAAAGCTCTTTTTCTAGCTGCTCTCATCCAGTGTCTTCATAGCTCATCTTCATCCTCGACATTATTGGCTACTAGACAATCTTCGAAATCTACTTACCACCAGAAAACTACAGCACCTCAACTTTCAACACAAGTTAAACGTAAACCTCAAAGTCACTCACAATCTAAATCTTCTAATCAGTGCACAAAATGCAAGAAGAACTGTGTTACTCGTTCAGCTTTCTGTGACAACGGTCTGCATTGGATACATTACAGATGTGCCAAGTTATCTCCCTAGATATCCTAGAGATTGAAAAAGAGAATGATGCACCATTCAATTGTACAGATCATCCCAGTCATGTCATCCATGCCATCAAAGTTGTGTCATCCGGTGCTCTAGTTGTCTCCCCTGACTCTCCACCTCTTGCCAATCCCCTTTTCTTCCAACAGCATACAGAATTCGAAAAATTGTAAATCTACAGTCAAACCATCCAGGGTTGTTGTTCGTTCAGATCTTGTCGTTTCAACAGGAATTCCATCTTCTAACTCCAGTCTCGCACAGTCCATCCTGACAGAAGAATCCCACCCATCAGGTTCCTTGCCATTCTGTTTAACGTGCCAATTTTGTGACCTGCCTATAGGATTCGGTGGTCAGTCTGTTACCTGCAAAACGTGTCAGGCCATTTTCACCACTCCTGTTGTGACGCTGCTTCTGATGACCTTGAGGGGCCTTCCTGTGAACAGGGTATGTTGTCCACGTTAGATGTACCAGCACAAAATCCAGATCCAGCCCCTTCAGAGTCCATTGCACCCACCGAGGTACAAGTGCATATCATCGAATATTCTGTATTGCCCGACTTTGCAAACTTACGAGCCCGTGAGTCTAAATTAAAGAAGGCTGAAATAAAGAAAAAGGAACCTAGTATTCGTGACACCATGAGGGACCTGTCTGCGGCCCAGTCATATATATCAAAGCTTGAAGCACGCATTGAGGAACTTGTGAAGTCAAACAAACTTTTAAGGTTGAGAGGCCTAAGCACTTGAATCTGACCAAAACAATTCCGATTCGCACCATAGGTCTGTATCGTCACAGCTTCCAGCAAACTCCAGTGTCCCTGCAAACTCCACTATCCCTGTAAATTCAAATATGGACATGTCAAACCTTTATCAACGTATCCAGAATCTAGAAACTGAAGACTTAAAACGACGTATCACTCATCTGGAAACCAGAAGCAGCAGTCCTTCGACTCCTACCATGCCACATGTTCAACATATCCAGCCTACGCTGCAGTTTCATAGTCATCCTGTTGTCCCAAGCCACTCTACACATTATGTGCCCTACATGAATCTCGGCCTAGCTCCTGCTGCTTTCCAGACTCCATACCCCTTTCCACTTCCATTCCTGCAGAGTCGTCCAGCTGGATACCCATATCTGGTTCCTCGTCCAGCTGGATACCCATATCCGGCTCCTCCAGCGTATATCAGTCTTCGAAGGACGACCACAGATCTGGCTCCCAGTCACCATCCAATCTTTTACCACAGCCCAAATGTCCAGGCAGGTCATCATGGCACTCCATCCTGTACCTGATAAGCCTAGTCAAATTTTCAAACCTTACAACCCCCGTTACCTCAATGCAACCAGGATTCAGAGCTCCATCATATCGTACAGCACCAGTGCCTACCCCCTCCAGTAAACCAGCAGGGCCTGTCACATGTACCAACGTCATCAAACCTGTCGAGCCTTTTACAAATTCAAACTCGACTTGTAAACTTCCCTCTGCCACTGAAACAAGACTGGATTCTCTCCCTTGTGAGTTACAACCATCTGTTCCGGACCTAGTTGTCTCCCCTGAGCTAGTAGTCCTTGATGATCTCCCAGATGACTACATCATAAATGATCCTGCTCAATCTTCAGTTACCCGTTCTATCCAGCTAAACCGGCCAAGAGTTCAGATTCCTGAAACTCTGGACTGTGGCAACCAATCAGCATGCGACAACCAGCCTGCATCTTCCATTCATAAGTCTTTTTTAGATCTGCGCTTTCAGCAAAGCGCACCAACGTAGCAACAGCAAGTCTAGTCACCTAGCAGGCTTCCAAATTGTCGACATCTTTGCCTCAGGTTCTAAATATAGCATCTTTCAACTGTAAACACATCATTATCAACAGCGAAGCTGTTCATGTCGTTCTGAGAAAGGCTGACCTCGTTTATCTACAGGAACATTGGCTGTTTAATATCCAGCATGATATCCTCAAAGAATTTCACTCTAAATTTTTAGCGGAGCTAAAGTCCGTCGACGACAGTGATCCTATAACCTCAACACATAAACCAAGAGGCTATGGCAGTAGTATATAGCGAGCATTACGAGTTAATGGCGCTTCACTGCGCATGCGCAGGAATTTTTGTGACGTGACAGCGACATCCAATCAGAAGCGAGTATTCTGTCACATGGGGTGGGAGGTGGTGGTGGGTGGTGGGTTTAAGATGGCGGCGAGGTGGTGGTGGGTGGTGGATTTAAGATGGCGGCGAGGTGGTGGTGGGTGGTGGGTTTAAGATGGCGGCGAGGTGGTGGTGGGTGGTGGGTTTAAGATGGCGGCGAGGTGGTGGTGGATGGTGGATTTAAGATGGCGGCGAGGTGGTGGTGGGTGGTGGGTTTAAGATGGCGGCGAGGTGGTGGTGGGTGGTGGGTTTAAGATGGCGGCGAGGTGGTGGTGGGTGGTGGGTTTAAGATGGCGGAGGTGGTGGTGGGTGGTGGGTTTAAGATGGCGGATTGTAGAAAAACGTATAAAAGCAGGCGATTTTTAGGGGTGGGGTGTATTCATTGCACTACCCTGCGGAGCACTCTGACTGACCTGACCTGACCAGCCTGCCTGCCTGCCTGCCTGCCTTCACCTCTAGCCAGCCAGCCAGCCTGCTTGCCTGCTTGTATGAGCTGTGGAGAACCTTTTACTTTTTTTCATTTTACCAGTGCAAATTCACCAGACTATTACACCGTAGCAGTTACTCACCAGCCTGAGCCCACAGTCATGGAGTCATCATTTTTAGTGAAGCTTCGAAAGTACCGTGTTCGCCTCATTGATGAGATGCAGCATGTGGCCGAATTATGTGATTTGCTTATGGAGGAAAACATACTTCTGAAACAGCGTGTTGAAGAAATCATGGCTGAGAAAACCACTTCAGCACAAAACACAGCCCTCATCGACGGTGTACTGCGCTCTACCCCCTATGCATTTCTAGCCTTCGTGGAGGGGTTGAAGAAGACGGGAAATGAAGAACTAGCAGATCTACTTCAAGCCGACGTTATACAAGATGATGATATCTTAGTCATGGATACCACCGAAGAGCGTACAGCTAGCAAACGTACGCACCCAGCGTCTGGTGTACCTGCCAAACGCGCTGCACGACCCAAACGGCCCCGACTAACACCTTTAGAAATACCTGAGTCAGTGCTTCAGCCAGTACCCCAGCAAGTGCCTGAGCCTGTGAAAGAAGAAGAAGAGGTGCAACTTCCTATGTCTGTGCAGGATATCAATAACATTATCCAGCAGGCCTACCAGGCAGCCCACACGAACATTTGGGAGCTCTCAGCCTATTTAACTGTGAGTGTCAAAGACGAAGAAGTGCATTTTAACGCATCGGCCTTTAACGACAGACCAGCTAGGCATATTGCCTTGACCTTCGACACCTGGCAAAAACTAGAGACCCTTGATTACGCCATCGATGCGGTTATTCGCGACCAGGGGGGTGACGAAGCGAAATTTTATGTGGGTGACGACATCTTTGTCAGCTGTGCCTATTTCAACGACCAGCTCCTGGTGCATATCCGCAAATGGAAAATGAGGTTAGATACGCAAGAGCGTGTTCCTTGTCCTCAGGGTGTCACCTTGAAAATAACGGCGTGGCGGAAGTTGCAGAGTCTCACAGCTACAATTCGTCAAGCCCTGGCTTACCAGGTGTCTCACTATATTTATAAGAAGTACATCGACACAGTCCTGGATCTTATCAGACCTCGCATTCGACACTTGCGTATCCAAGCATGTGCAGGCTGTGGGAACAACAGTCCGATAAACATGCATACGTGTGTGGACAATAGTGTACCCTCATACGCACTGATCACTGAGGCACTACAGGACGTGACCGAGGAGCAAATTGCCCTGGCGTTGGAAGCTGCCTGCCCTCCCAGAATTCCACGTGAAGAGATTGCTACCTACATCTACGTGCACCAGGGGCGGAAAGACGATGATGAGTTCAAACAAGTCTTGTTGCATAACTATTGAACAAGTGTGGTGTTGAAAAACATTTACCGTATTCCTACACGTTCATTGAAGTGGCTTGAGAGCGTATAATTGTATTAAAAATTCAATACTCAGAGTTTTTTACTGTTAATTGTATTAAAATTCAATACTCAGAGTTGAAGACGTTCATTCTATTGTCTTGTTGTATAAATATTGAACATTTTCAAGTCTTATTGCATTGGAACATTCAGACATTATCATCTGCCAGTCTTGCTCAAGCTGAAAATACGGCTTCTCTCCTCACGTATTCCTACACTATGTTCATTTTATGTTCATTCTATGTGCATTGAAGCGCCTTCATAGCGTATAATTGTATTAAATTCAATACCCAGAGTTTGGTGAACACGTTCATTCTATTTGTGTTAATAAAAATAGTAGAAAATTAAAAAATGGTTGTTAGTGTTCATTCTTTTTTTTTGCAAAGATAATTGTATTAAAAATTTTTTTTTCATAGGGGGTGATGGGAGCTGGTGTTATTTTTTTTGGGTGCTTTTTGAGTTTAGAAGTTTCCTCTTTCGGAAAGATGGGGTAGCCCTGAAAAGGGCCTTTGGAAAAGTGTTACGACACTTGTTTTAGGAGCGGTAGATTCTCTTTACCCCGGCCACCTGCTTCCTACACACGGGACACTTGATTTTTAAATGCTGTTCGTCCGTTTCAGCGCAGTGGCACATGTCCCCTATACATGTTAGCGTCACCCAGCATTCTTCACATAGGCATAAATGCCCGCACGGAAATAGGGCGTACAGGCTTTCCTCGTCTGTACACACGCTGCAGCTTGATTTACTTTCTTCCTTATGTAGGTCTTCTTCTTGTTTTGAAATCACAGCGTCCATTTGATCCATGTCTTGTCTCATGTGATTAATCTGTTCGTTCAGGCGGGTTACCTCGGCCCAAGAGCATGATGGTGGTGGTGGTGTTGTTGTTGTTGTTGTTGTTTCGGTAGCCGACGTTGTTATAATCGGTGTTTGGGTAGTCGTTGTATTTGCTGGAGGTCTGTTACTGTTTAACCAGGGGAGTTCTTCTTCATCAGTTACATCCTCATCTTCTTCTTCCATTGCCACCCTCCTGATCTCTTCGTCTTGTTCTTGACTTCGCTGTCTTATCAACCTCGCATCTTCTTCCATTGCCTCCCTCCTGAGCTCTTCCAGTTGTTCTTCACTTCGCCGTATCATCGTTTCGTCGGCAATAACCTGCTGAAAGCTTGTAATTATTGTCACTCCATCGTTATGTTCTCCACTCGTAATCACCTCTCTGTGTTCTCTAGGTTCTCTAGGATCTCTAGGATCGGTGAATAGCCTTCGTCTTGTACCCATGATTGTAGTTGTGAATAAATGGCAACATACTACGCGTTATTTATAGTCTAGGCGGCTGGTGGTGGTGGATGGTGGGTTTAAGATGGCGGCGAGGTGGTGGTGGGTGGTGGGTTTAAGATGGCGGCGAGGTGGTGGTGGATGGTGGGTTTAAGATAGCGGCCTGTGGGAGTGGGTCCAAGATGGTGGTATCTGCTAAAAAATTTTGTGTTTTATTTTCCCAACTTTAAAACGGGTCTCATTTTTTGCAATAAATGTGAGTTCACTGCAGCATGTTTATCGAAAAGAAAAAACTAGGAAATTTTATCCTTGGGCTACGGTAACACACTCCCCATTTGACACCCATAGCTGTACTCACATTTTGCCTGCACACTGTATAGTGCTGTGTTACCGTAGCCCAAGGATAAAATTTCCTAGTTTTCTTTCCATAAACCAGCTACAATTTTCAGGGTCACATTATAAGGCTGTGAGCAACATACTTGCCGTATTTTTACCCAGGAAAACCGATTTATTTCCAGTGTACCGGGTTTTCCACACTACCTAACCATAACGTTATGGGTTTAAAAATCGATAAAATCATTAAAATAGTGGCTTAGTCTACCGCTATCCTTCTAAATTTTTAAATGCTACACGATCAGTTGCCCCAGTTCAACTTGAAATAAAATTTATACGTGCACTCGCATTTATTGCAAAATCACACCGGTTTAAAATTGGAAAAGAAACACAAAAATATTTCTCCAGCGTAAGTGAGCACAAAAAAATATAAAAATTACGCTCACGTCCGCGCGTTACACTATAAATAGCGCGCAGTATTTACTGATTCATTCACAATTATGCCAGTGTCTACTAGACGTGCAGAAGCTTTTCATTTTACCAGTGCGAATTCACCAGCCTATTACGTCGTATTTGACGAGCCTGAGTCCACAGTCATGGAGTCATCCCTGGCTGAAATCATGGATATTGACATACCAGACTTGATCACAAATCATGATGATGATGATGAAGTACAACTGCTCGGCAACATCATTAATATGGTACATGACGAGCCATGGCTGGATGCTATAATGGAAGACTTATTTACAGATGAATCCCAGGACCACCCTAATCAAGACCCCCCAGGAGCCACACCGGATCTTAGTGACCCCCCAGCAGCGACACCGGATCTTACCACAGTCGAATACCAACGTTTTGACGACATGGACCGAGTGCTAGAAGATATGTTGAAACAACAACAACAAAGCCTCCAAGCTAAAGGAGAAGAAGGAGAACAAGAAGCAGGAGAAACGGAAGAAGAAACAGAAGAAACAGAAGAAGAAGAAGAAGAAACAGAAACAGAAGAAACAGAAACAGAAGAAGAAAAAGGAGAAGGAGGAGAAGAAGGCGAAGCAAAAGAGGAGAAGAGGAAAGGCTTAAGAAAAGACATAAAAAGACAGTACCCGAAAAAGAAAGACTCAAGAAAAAACAGAAAAGACTCAAGAAAACACAGAAAAGACGCAAGAAGAAATAGAAAAGACGCAAGAAAAAACAGAAAAGACGCAAGAAAAAAGAGAATAAGAGAGAACACAAGAAAAATAAGCAAAAAAGAAAACGAAGACGTCATCCACTACGCTTCCGCAATAAGAACAACACTGGCATCCAACACAGAATGCCAAGCAGCATCCTATTTACGCTGCGTGGAATGCTGTAACCACTTCGCCAAATACGCCATTTTCCCCTGTGGGCATCAAGCCTTGTGTGTAGCTTGTATACACCGACATGCCCGATTACCAGAGTGTCCGGACGATTACAAACCCCTAATGTGTGAATTCATAGCCTTGATATGCCCGGTGTGTACTGTGAGAAGACAATGCCACCTGTCCCCAACGATGTAATCGCTTACATATTCCAAAGGCCCTTTTTAGGGCCACCCCATCTTTCCGAAAGGGGAAACTTCTAAAACTGAAAAGCACAAAATAAAAAAAAAATAACACCAACTCCCGCACACATACCTAGGTAACAATAGGTAAATAACACATCAATTTCCAGGTTAAAAGTCCATTCCACTCTTTATAATATTACCCCAATGCATTCTGGGTCACGACAGAATGCCTTCATTTAGTCTAAATTTTGCCATGTTAAAATGTAAAAAAAAAACCTAGTCCGTAGCCGTACACGTTATAGGTGCCCATCTCTCTCTCTATCCGTACCCGTATCAGTGTTTATGTTGGGAGTTACTTCCCCTTCATCACTGTACGTTTACTTTGATCGTAATAAAATTCGTATCGTATCGTATCGTAATGGGAGTTACTCCCCCTTGATCACTGTACGTTGACTTTGATCGTAATAAAATTCGTATCGTATCGTATCGTATCGTATCGTACCCGTTCTAGTTTTTTTATATTCTACCCGCCCCCCTTGTCCGTGAAAGTCCGTTATGATTCGGGCTGTAATGTTATCTGCAATCATGCCGCTCATTTTGCGCCAAATTTTTGCATGGGTTAGCCCTAAAACACTGAGAAAAAACCCCCTGTGTGTTTCAAAGTAAGAGGTTGGCCCTGAAAAGGACCGTTAATGGGGCAGGGATTGTTTTTTGGTGTTGCAGTTTGGTAATACTATAGAATAAAGAGGGCATGATGTAGGACCTGTGATTTGAATTTGTGCCAAGTTAGAAGTTCTCTTTCGACAGTAATGGGTTGGCCCTGAAAAGGGCCGTTGGAGTCAATTTGTTGACCCTGTTTTCTTCAGGGGGAGTTTTCCTGTCTACTCCATCTCACTGACGGAGAAATATCGGTGTGGCTCTAGGGTATATAGGTGTTGATGGCGGCCGTCTTCGATGTCAGGAGATATGGGCAGGAGGTCTTGCAGGAAGCGTGCGGGTGGAATAGCTGCTATGGGTATATATTCCGGCTCGACTGGGGGCTGTTGTTGTTGTTGTTGTTGTTGTTGTTGTTGTCGTCGTCGTGGAGGGGGAGGGTGCATCTCCTCCATGGTATTTTGGAGATGCACCAGCCACGCCTCGTCCCCCACTGTTCTCGCCGTTCTTATGAGGGTGGTAAGATTTTCGGCTGCCTGCCGGTTGAGGTTGTTGTTGTTCTGATTTTGAAGGTATCGGTACCAGCCTTGAACCTCCGCTGCCCAAAAATCTTTCACGGCTTTCCCCATGGCACGTCTTTGTATTCTTTCTCTCTCCCGGCGTGCCATCGCCATTCGTCCGGAGGCCTTGGTGGTAGACATCTTTGCTACAGCGCGGCTCATCTTGTTTTCTGTAATATACCTCTACGTGTTGTCACGTCGGTGAAAGGTTTTGGAATGCCCCGCACCATGCTCCCGCTGGCTTTATACTCACATACAGGTCATTTTCATTGGCTGTTTCAACCTCGCTCATACTGGCTTCATTGGTTCTTTTTTAGGGCTAGCAGATTGGCTCTTTTATAGCCATTTCATTGGCTCTTTTATAGACATCTCATTGGCCAATAGTGGGCTCGACCACCCTTCCTGGGTTAACGCCAGAATCCCGTGATTTTGCACGAAATTCGTCTAGTGGAAAATTTCCATGGTAAATGAATGCGTGAATTAATATACATGAGAGTCGATGTACACGTAGCTGATGGATGTCTATGCCCACGTGCGACCACCCTTCCTGGGTTAATTCTCAATCCTCTGATTTTGCACCAAATTTGTCAATGTTAAATGATTGCGTGTATTCAGATAACATTGGGGGTTGGCCCTGAAAAGGGCCAACACCCCTGGCGCTATTCCTGGGTGACGTCACAATCTCTTCATTTTACACGAAAATTCGCACTAGCAAAATTCCTATGTTAAATGATTGCGGCTATTTATAAACATGACAATGGATGCTGATTGGTGGCCTACAAGGTGTCTACACCCAGGTCCGCGCGACCACCCTTCCTGGGTTAATATACAATCCGCTGATTTTGCACCAAATTCACAATTCCTACGTTAAATGATTGCGTGTATTGAGATAACACTGTGGGGTTGGCCCTGAAAAGCGCCAACACCCCTGGCGCCATTCCTGGGTGTCGTCAGAATCTCTTCATTTTACACGAAAATTCACCTAGTGCAAATTCCTATGTTAAATGATTGCGGCTATTTATAAACATGACAATGGATGCTGATTGGTGTCTACACCCAGGTCCGCGCGACCACCCTTCCTGGGTTAATTTACAATCCGTCTATTTTGCACCAAATTCACAATTCCCAGGTTAAATGATTGCAGATAACATTACAGCCCGAATCATCACGGACTTTCACGAAGCAGGAGGGTGGAATAAAAAACTATAACGGTGCTGGGGTACGGATAGAGAGAGGTGCGAAAAAAACCAAAAAAAAACCTATAACGTGTACGGCTACGGACTAGGGTTTTTTTACTCACGAGTCATTACGGACTTTCACGAAGGGTGAGGGTGGAATAAAAACTAGAACGGTTACGGGTACGGATAGAGAGAGGTGCGCACCTATAACGTGTACGGTTACGGACTAGAGGTTTTTTTTTACGGATGAGTCATCACGGACTTTCACGAAGGGGTAAGAATGGATATATACACATTAGCCTGGTCGGTGTTTTGTCATTCACCACTATGGCAGCGCACGGAGCGGAGCCCATATGTTTAAGCCTAGCAGGATGGACTCTATTGACACGGTTGTTACAGGGAAAAGAGCCCGAAGTCGATTTCATGCACGTGGGAGTCGGTGTCTACCTACGAAGTGGTAGAGATGATTCTTTTTTTCCCCGGTTAGAACAGTGTGGTGGTGCCTCTATCCTACTCCGGCCGGCATTATGGCAGGCGCTGAAAGCTATTATCACCGACGTCCACGACGTACTCCACCCCCAGGCGCGCTCTGTAGCTACCCGCACTCTTACACCGGACTGCACCCTATTGTTGTATCCCCAACGCGTGGAGCTCATCGATGACGACAGTAGGTGTTGGTGTACGGCTGAACCAGCGCGTGTCTCTTTATCCCCAGAAGGCTGGATTACCTTGAAACGGGTGTTATGCGGTAACCTCGACGGTGATAGCATTCACCTGTGTGACGACGTCTACATTTTCCGTGGTCCCTATTTTGCTTGACTCCTCTGTCTCAAGCGAGGTGGTTTTACTCTGGACCCCGATCTATGGACGGCTTTGCAACAAGTAGTCCCCATGGTCGATGAAGTACTCGCTCCACAGGAGCCCCTCACAGAATAGTACGACTCATGTCTGTACCCCTACCTGACACTATAAATACCAGGGGTGAGACAGAGTGTGTGTCATTCACCGTTCGACATTTAGAGCAAGCATGTCATCCGACCTACGAGCCATCCTGCCCCTTACACCCCAGGTGGGGTTACACGTCTATGAAGATAAAGTCACCCTGGTGGAAGACCGTGGAGATATTTGCTGGGCACCCGCTGAGACCATATCGAATACGGTGACACTACCTCGTGACGGCTGGACCAAATTTGAACGGATGTTGAGCGGTGAGCTCGACGGACACCTCATCCACATAGACAATGCCATCTACGTATACCGTACCTCCCTCTTCCTACGCCTGGGCCGCTACCAAGACCGTACGCGAGGCTTCACCCTAGGCCCCTCTCTGTGGTCAGCCTTGGAGAAAGTGGTGCCTATTGTGGACCAGCTGTTTACACCGGACGAGCGATCATCAGACCAGTTGGCGTGGGCTCGTGCTATGGAGGACGCGCTGGCTGAACCCCATGAACAACTACATGAACCCGATATAGCCGGGGAACAGGAAAGTACTATATCTATAGGGTGCACAGAGGCTAGAGTGTCAGTGTCACCTGATGAAGCGAACACACCGGACGGGGACCCAGGGGCACCCCGATGAGGGGTAAGAAGACCGTGATGAGGGGGTCCCGAAAGGGGAAAAAGGGGTCAGCATCTACAGTGAACAAGGTGTTAACCGATTTGTATTACAACCCTACCAGTTCAGCCGCGTATAGCGCTGTGGCAGCGCTCGCTCGAGCTGCCCATTCCCAAGGCATCAGTCGAACTGAAGTTCGAGACTGGTTAAAAACCCAAGACACTTATAGTTTACATCGAGCAGCCCGACGACATTTTCGCCGTAACCGAGTCATCGTAGGAGGCATAGACGCACAATGGCAGGCTGATTTAGTGGATATGAGTCGATTTGCACCCCACAATGATGGACATCGGTACATGTTGACCTGTATCGATATTTTATCCAAGTATGCATGGGTACTACCCATTCGCACCAAAACAGGAGAGAATCTAGTACGGGCGTTCCAGCAGATTTTCAAGACGGGGCGCAAACCCCTCTATTTGCAAACGGATGAAGGTACAGAATTTCTCAACCGACCCTTTCAAGCCTTTCTTAAGAAACAGAAGGTATTTTTCTTCCATACGTACAACGAGACCAAAGCCTCTGTGGTGGAACGATTCAATCGGACCTTCAAAGGACGAATGTACAAGTATTTTACTGCCCAAAACACCCGACGGTACATCGATGTACTACCTCAACTGGTTCAAGGGTACAATCGAGCCTATCATCGCAGTATCCAGCGAGCTCCCCTCGATGTGACAGAACGCAACGAACATCAAGTGCGTGGTACGCTGTACTCACCCAGTCCACCACTCACGTCACCCCGTTACAAACGCGGAGATGTGGTACGGATCAGTAAAGTGAAAGGACAATTTGAGAAAAGTTACTTGCCCAACTGGAGTGACGAGCACTTTGTCATCGTTCGCCATAAACCTCGACAGCCACACGTCTATCAACTGGAAGATCTACAAGGAGAAACACTGCAAGGCACGTTTTATGAGGCAGAATTACAACCCACAGTGAAAACACCGAAAGACTACTACACGGTGGAAAAGATTTTGAAAACGGAACGTCGACGTGGCATCCCCTATCATTTCGTCAAATGGCAAGGTTGGCCCCGTTCGTTTAATTCCTGGGTGTCAGGCCGTGACATGAAACGCCTATAAATTCTAACCCCTATCACCGCCATCCTTCAGTGTAGGGTTGTACCATGGATAGTGCACATCTACCCTTACTGTTACGAACTCGAAAAGCACAAGTGGGTACTGTAGTGTGTCTAGTAGTGCTTCTGGGTACGTTATTTGGAGGCGTGTTCTACGATTTGGCGTACGTGATATCCTGTTTCAACACCCTTCGTCCAACAATTCCACCTCAATCATCCACCACCACCACCACTACGACGCTGCCTACGCCATCCAAGACGTCAAGGTACCGCCACGTATCAACCCAGACACCCACGCCTACCACGCCGTCTACTCCATCCACCACGTCACCTGACCGCCACATCCATCCACCCACGCCTACGACGCCCCGTACTACGACGTTCCGTACTACTACGACTCCACGTGATCACCAGCCTCCGTCTACCCTGAGAAGCGACGACCCTTCCACCCCATCACCACAACCTAGTACACCCACCACCACCCCACCACCACCACCACTCCTACGACGCTAAAAACATTTAGAGTGGACGAATCACGTTTACCACGGCAACGGTACCCGTTCGACTACGATCCCCGGTGGGATCCACGACAACGGGGGTGGGCCTCTGAACGCCGAGCGCAAATCACCAAATAAAAAAAAACTATGGATCCTCGGTGGCAGCATCCTTTCACGTGTCTCATCGCTGGACCGACAGGGTCGGGAAAAACACACTTCGTTCAACGTCTCATCCAACACGGGTCAGCCCTCATTTCACCTCCTCTAGCTCGCATCCTGTGGTGTTATGGAGCTTGGCAACCCGCGTACGAGGAACTGGCACGTCTCCCGGGACTCACCTTAGTGGAAGGCTTACCCCCTGAGGATACGCCAAAAGACACGTTGGTGGTGGTGGACGATCTCATGACGGAAACGGACAGTCGAATCACCCGTCTCTTTACCAAAGGAAGCCATCATCGTCGGTTGAGCATCATCTACATCGTGCAGAATCTCTTCAGTAAGAACAAAGAGCACAGGAACATTAGTTTGAATGCTCAGTATGTGGTGTTATTCAAAAACCCCAGAGACGCTTCCCAAATTACGCACCTGGCCCAACAGATGTACCCTAAAAACACGGCCTTTGTACGAGAAGCCTTTGAAGATGCTACCCAACGAGCTCACGGGTATCTACTCATCGACTTGAAACAAGACACCCCCTCCACCCTTCGATTGCGTACCCACATTTTTCCCGGAGAGGTGCAGACGGTGTACACACCCAAATAAAAGAAGAAGACAACCCACTCTAGCCGTCACTAATCATGTCTGCACGGGTACGCAAGCACGCGCCGGCCCTCCGCGTATTACGCAGCGCGCCACCGGAGGTGGGCCGGGCCCTGGTGCGCGGGGCGGATCCCGACTTGGTACGGTGTTTGTGTGAAGTGGCGCATAATGTGTTAAAAGGCAATGTTCCGCTCAGTCCTCTGCAGAAAGGGAAATTGCAACGGCACAAGGCGGGTCTCCGAACGTTGGTGAAGAAGACGGGTAGTGTCAAGAAAAAGAAACAGGTGTTACAGCGAGGTGGATTTCTCGGCGCACTCCTCGCACCCTTAGCCGCTACTGTACTGGGACCGTTACTAGGCTCCATCTTGGGACGCTAACGTCATGGAACATACGAAAAAAATGATGCTGGTCGAACCTCGACTGTTACAGAGTTTGCAATCACCCTATCCCGTGCCTGCCACAGTGCAACAACTGCAGTCTCTGGATGAAGAGATGAATAGTATACTCCAACTTCGACTACCCGATCACGAGAAAATTCAACTCTACCATCATACGCTGAACCGGTACCAGACGTTTATGGATCAATATAGAGGGAGTAGTAGTAGTAGTAGTACACCACAACTACCACCGCCCACAACGCCTACACTCACACCACCACCACCCTCATCCTCTGCCTCACCTCAGCTGGAAGAGGAAGTGTTGGCCAGTGTGCCTAAAGCCTTCAAGACCAAGGCGCGTTTATTGTTGGACCGGGTGAAACAGAATGCCGATATGGGTTGGAACGCTGAAGGAAAACTGCTGATTCGAAACCAAGTGGTGCCGGGGTCTCATATGACCAATTTGATCAACGATATGGTACGTTCTCGCAAACACTCTAATCCACCGGGCTGGGAAGCCTTTGCTCAGGGGTTAAAAGACACGCACACCCCTCAAGAATTGGTAGGAAATCGTGAACGCTGGAAGTGGATGCAAGCACCCTCTCGACTTCCCCATACCTGGGAACGTGAATGGCAACCGCAGACGCCGCCCAAAACACCCTCACGGCGGGACCGTTCTTTTCACCCCTATGCGACCTCTATACGGGCCACACCACCACCACGACGATCACGACGCCGAGGTAAGGCGCCCAAGGCCTGGGAACCCTACTAAGGGTGACCCCTATAAAAACCCGGTGCAGAAGCCAGAACAACTCAGTCGTCATGTTTTACCTGACGTTGCCCAGTAATAGTTCACTCGATGTGTTTCCTGACAACACCTTGGCCAAGTATGTCACTCAATTACCACAACCGTTACATTTACCGGGTCGGTGGGAATGTGGACTGGTAGATATTCAGTACCCTTACTCGTGGTACAACGTACGAGACCAAGAAGTATGGTACGAGGTGACGTACGAAGGCAAAGTAACCAAACTGATTCTCCCCGAAGGCCAATACGATACGCCCCAGAAGTTCATAGAGTGTTGGAGTACAAGTCTCTACGGGAGGCCACGAATAATTCAAAACCCCTGAAAGTCTATCCCTTCAAGAATCACGTGATCTTGGCTGTCAACCCACACAACGACAAGGCCTGTATCCTGCTGAGCCCTAACGTGGCTGTGAAACTCCAAACACTACAGCAAATGTTAGGTCTGCCTTACAGGGTGTACCCGGGGCCCACCACCGACAACGGTGACGTTGTGATGGATATGAAAGTAGGCATGTGCGGACTCTACGTCTACTCGGACGCAGTGGACAGCCATATTGTGGATGATGTGAACACACCTCTGTTACGGGTGGTGCCCATTAGCAAGTCGTATGGCAATCAAGTCAACCAGAGTTTCAACCATATACTCTACCTGCCCGTACGACATACCGATATCAACACGATCACGGTGGATATAAGAGATGACACGGGACGCCCGGTCGCATTCGAACGAGGGAAAGTGGTGCTGACACTTCATTTCCGACAAGCCCGTTCTCCTCACTTCGTATAATGTACGTGCCTTACCAGTGCCATACACCCAGCTATGCCGACTACTACAAGAAACAAACGGGGGGAGGCTTGCCCATCTTTAGCGGTGCATGCATGCAACGAGGTCACGGATTGGGAAACATACTGGGCAGCATTGTGAAAACGTTCTTACCCTTGGTGACACGGGGTGTCAAAGCGGTGGGCAAACAAGCGGTACGCAGTGGATTGCGCGTGGCCGGTGATGTGATGGGAGGCACAGCACCCCGACAAGCCTTGAAACGACGGGCTAAAGAAGCAGGCAGCGTCTTGATCGCCAAAGCCCTTAAAAGACAACCACGGACACAGCGAAGAGTCATTCGACGTCCAACACACCGACGACGCACACCCCGGAGGACTAAGACCAAGAAGAAGAAGAAGAGTAGTAGGAGAGACATCTTCGCATAATGGCATTCATTCACTCCGAGTCGTGTCCGTCTACCAACAGTGAATTGGATTTGTGGACTATTCCACCCACCCAGACCAGTGTAGCCGAAGGACGTTGGGTAGAACATCGACCCCTGGCTAGCCTGACGGGGACGGGCCCTGTGGAATTTACCATTGAAAACAAAGATACGGCCTACCTGGATTTAGCCCACACCTACTTGTACGTGAAAGCCAAAATAGTGGACGCAGCCGGGGCCAACGTAGCGGACGATGCAGTAGTAGGCCCAGTGAATCTTTGGCTGCACTCCTTGTTCCAACAGGTGGATATGAGTCTGAGCGATAGACTCATCAGTACGTCGACCAATACGTACCCGTACCGAGCCTACATGGAGACGCTGTTGTCGTACGGTTCAGATGCCAAAAAATCCCACTTGCAAGCCGCGCTGTACTACAAGGATACACCCGGCTCCATGAATAGCGTGCTGGCTGCCAATAGTGGGTTGACCACGCGCAAAAACTTGACAGCCGATAGCAAGTCCGTCGATATGATGGGGCGACTGCACGCCGATCTGTTCCTGCAAGACCGCTACATGATGAACGGTGTATCCATCAAGATCAAGTTGATCCGTTCCACACCTGCGTTCGCCTTGATGGCCGGTGGAGCGGCCCCCAATTACAAGATCATCCTAGAAGATGCAGCCCTGTTTGTGCGTACGGTGGATTTGCAACAGGGCGTGTTGGTGAGTCACATGGAAGCCTTATCGAAAAAACCAGCCCTGTACCCCATCCGACGCGTACAGACCAAGGTGTTCTCTGTGCCAGCCGGTACGATGA
The DNA here is from genome assembly GCA_036873755.1 of Hanleya hanleyi. Taxonomy (NCBI): domain Eukaryota; kingdom Metazoa; phylum Mollusca; class Polyplacophora; order Lepidopleurida; family Hanleyidae; genus Hanleya; species Hanleya hanleyi. The sequence continues at coordinate 90,683 of JAVTVY010026939.1, forward strand.
TGGCCAATCGTGAAAATTTATTTCTAGGGGATCTCCCTAAACGTCTTACCATAGCGTGTGTGACCAACACCGCTTTCAATGGAGCGTGGGATGAGAATCCGTTCGCCTTTCAACATTTCAACCTGAACTTTTTGGCACTGCACGTGGCTGGCCATCAAATTCCAGCCCGACCATTACAACCGGATTTTGGTAACCAAAACTATGTGCGGAGCTACCTGAACCTGTTTACAGCCACAGGACAAAACAACCAGGACGAAGGAAATACCATCACTCGACGAGACTTTTACCGTGGGTACACGTTGTTCGCCTTCGACCTCACCCCCACCTTGGAACACGATCATCAACTGGCCTTGCTGAAGAAAGGAAACCTACGGTTGGAACTGCGTTTCGCCACCGCTCTAGCCCAGACCATTAACGTGATTTGCTACGCCGAGTTTGATAACGTCATCAGCGTGGATCAGCAAAGAAACGTGCTGTGTGACTACGCCAACTAGAGTCATGGATACAGAACAGCTGATGGGCATACTCCAGCGAGATCCTAAGATCCCCTTTCGAGGTGTGTTTTCACGCAATGTGTTTCCCACCCACTCCACCACCCCAGCAGCCTACATCCTGAATACAGACCCGGGGTCTCGACCCGGTGAACATTGGGTAGCTGTGTACGTGGACACCCTAGGCCAAGGCGAATACTTTGATTCCTACGGACTTGCAGCCCTACATGCCGATTTGGTGAAATTCATGGACGTCTCTACTACAATGTGGCGTTGGAATACTCAAAGATTACAAGGACCCTTGAGTAGTGTGTGCGGCCAGTACTGTGTGTTTTATCTCACTCACCGGAGTAGAGGACATTCTATGCCAACCATCGTACACATGTTTGATGATTATTGTCAAGCCGAAGACCGTGATGTCCTCGTCTATGACTGGACGGCCTCTCGTTTTAATGTGCATGCTCCATTTCTCTGGTTAACTTAAATGCACTGCGCGCAGGCCACTTGTTTTTTTATCACGTTATTGTTATGACGTTGTTGTTCTGACGTTCATTGATGTTGAATAAAAATTGATGAAAAAACACAAAAAATGATGGGGTTTGACTTCTTTTTTTATTTAAGTCAACAAGAATGTATAGAATAGGTACAAATAGAATACAGGGTACAAATAGTAGGGTTAAGGTACAAAAAAATTCTGTCAGGAGTAGGATTCGAACCTACGCCAGCTCTTCGCCGACCAGCACTTAATACCGGCGCCTTAGACCACTCGGCCATCCTGACTTTTACAGTTTTTTGTGTGTATCAACAGTTATAGTTCGACATTGTTCACAAGTCCAAGTAAGTGGTGCTCACACCATCGGCCAACACTTTCCGTTTCGGGTAAAAGAAAGTAAAGGCGTCTCGTTGCTGAATGTACGTCCGCATCTGGTGATCCACCACCCGAAATCCTCGGTTAGTGCCACTCGCACTGGCCTGGCTTTGCAGCACGTTCAAGTACAAGGCTTTGTCGATGTTGGGATCGCGCCGGCTCACCCCTTTGCAGCTAAACTTATTTTCGTCTCCCCCGTAACAGTAATACGTCTTGGAGGAGAGACCAATCATAGCATCCCCACTCCACTCCAGCTTGAAGAGGCCCGGCGTACGCTTATCGTACTGGTAATGGTCACGTCGAGGTAACCACTGGTCCCGTTCCGCTTCATACTGGGTACGTAACTCCGGTTTCACCAGGGACTCCCAATCCGCATTAGAGACGGCCATGTAGGCCGAGTCCGTATCCATCTCCATGAGTTGCCAGTCTGATGGATTAAAATACACACCCATGAAATCATAGAGAAACTGCAGCATCCTCAGCTTGGCCACCTGGTATACCATACATCCAATCTGCAGGGGTAGGTTGTAACGGATAGTCTTCTTGGCTGAAGTGACTTCATAGGTGTCGTCATCGATGACCTCCACGGACCGAAACAGAGGAGAATTCACTTTTTTGCGGGCTTGGGCAGTAGTACAAATGTTCACGTTGACGTGCTTATCCTGGTTCGTGACTGTTTTTCCATAATAACCATTGCCCGTCAACTTCCAAGATTCACCGATGATGGCCTTACTCGGGTCTTGATCACCTTGACGACGGGCCGACGTCACGATGTCGGCATTCTCCGCAAAACAAGCGTCGGGTACGTATTGTATCACTTGGTATATTTGGGTAATTTCCAAACCGTGGTTCATGTACCACTGCAGTAAGGGAGTGCCCAGCAAGATTTTGTCGGCCCACATACTACCAATCAACATCCGTCGAGGTTGAGGCAAACACTCGTGTTGCTCCGCATAGGCCCTCATGGTGTCCCCAATATCATCCCGACCCACCAGCGTGTTCTTAAAGATGGGAGGGCACTGGGCGAAGAGAGGCTTGAGAGTGTCGGGAACATGCAAATCACATTCGACAAAGCCGTAGAGGTCCCCCGAACGAATGGCGTCGAACATCTGTGGCAGACTCAGGAGTCGCCGACGACTCAAGGGGTACTCGCGCTCTTTTAGGAAACGTCGTAAATGGGGCAGGGCCTGGCACATCGTGTGAAATGCACACTCCCACATTTCAATCAGATGGTATCCTCTCTCTTTCACATAATCACCGTTCTCCACCACTTCTTCCCGTAATTCTTCCGGTGTTTTTCCACGTCGTTCGTTGAAGCGTCCAGCGCTGAAATGGCATTCGTGGCCGTGCCAATAGCAACCGTAAAATTGAAATACGGTCGGTGTCCTACCCACCAGGGCAAACCCATCGACGGGGAGTCGACGATCTCCTATCCGCTTCTCTGTGGCGTTGGTCTGGTGTCGTATAGTAATTCCCCGTCGATAGGCTTCCCAATCCAACCACTGATCAGCCAGATGCTTGTAGGGTGTGCGTTGCGGTGTAAAATGTCCACCTTCCGCCAACCAACGTGTATAATGGCCACTGGGCATAGGTTGGGCCAGAGACCACAGGTACAAGGCATTGGCATCGAAACCGATGATCTTAGCACAGGGTTTTCCACTGGGGAGAGTAGTGACGTCCTTCTCGTGGTAACGGTGAAAAATAAGACTCGGTCCGCCGACAATGTTGTGCTTTAGACAATCATGCATGTCTGCATCTTTTTGCTGTATCAGCGAGAAGTACGTAGGATACGCTTGAAAAAGATGGCGAAGCGCTAGACCCGGTAAACTCAAGCACTCCTTGAAGATATCGACGTGCATCTGGCGACGAAAGAGTTGAACCATTTTCTCGGCCGCTTCCAGGAAAGGAACCACATCTAGGTTATTATACCATATCAGGAAATTTCGCAAGGTCTGCATATGTTGATCGTTCCATACCTGCTGTAGTTCCCGGTACGTGTCTTCGGGACATTCCACTTGCTTCAAATCATCAAAGAAGGCGTGCCGGGGTGGCAACTGTGTTTCCTGCAAACGGTCGAGCGTCGATATATACGTGTAAGGGAACCTCCCTTTGGTTTGTGCACAGTCATACGCCTTCACCCACTGATCATAGCTATAATTAGGAGCTAAGTAGTTCCGTACATCCAGGAAATGCAGTGATGTGGTAGTGAGGGCCATATGATTATTGATCTTCTTGATGACGGACTTGAGGGTATTGGCCTGGGCCAAGTAGGGGTAAAGAAATTCCTTCACCATGTTCAAGTCATAGCGCCCCGAGTTGAAACCTAGCACCGGTAACTGACCTAGATATTGTAGGAAGCGCACTTTCAATTTCTGCGCATACGGTTTCGGTAAAGGCACATCCTGCGACTGCAGGGGCTGCGACTCGGGCTCCGACTCGGACTCGGACTCTTCATCGTCACTAAACGCTACACCCGGTATAGGAATCCGATCGTCCAGTTGGTCCAGTACGTCCTGGAACTTGGACACCAATAGTTCTGTACCAGCCGCACTGACTTCCTGTAAATACTCCATCATGCGGGTGATCAACTCATGGGAATCCCCAGTGGACACGAAACACACCGGTGCAGCGTCATAGCCAGGTACGTTGCTGGAAATACTGACACTCAGAGGAATATGGCGCTGCGTCCGGGGGGGCTCCAACAGGGCCTCAAAATCGTAACACGCCCGGTAGGGAAAATAACGATCCGCCTCCGGTATGATAAGACCCTCATCGGCCAGTTCCTGGAAAATAGTAGGCGTATTATGATACACACCACCCGGATATACTCGCTTGACACTCTTGTCACAGATTTTCTCGTGGCGATGTAAGTTGAAGGAACGGTGAAACACCCGATGGCATTGGGCACAACTGAAAGACTGAGCGTACTGGCTCATATTGTAGATCAGCGAAAAATGACTCACGCCATTGTCGTCGAACACATTGACTTTCATCGTAGAAGCATACCGTTCTGTTGAACGACGAACCAATTCAGCCACAAATGTATCCTCCTGGCATAGTAATCGGTATACAAAGATATTGATGTTGAACAGTGTTTCCACGTCATCCAAATTCTTGAACGGAACTCCACGGAAGTGCCGCTTATCCAAGTCTTGCTGCTGTAAATACTGTTCCCAATAGTCATTGGCCACTGTGTCACAAGCCTTGGGGTCACACTCGTCCACATGCACGGCCAAACACCGAAACAGACATTTCCGGTCTTTGTAGGGCCCCTTTATCCCTGCTGTTAATGCATAATGCATATCTCTATAAAAATGAAGCGGGCATTCTCTCTCGTCGACTTTATGACAAAAGAGATGATTACAATTTCGACATCGTAAACTATCCCTTTCTGGATAGTAATATTCCAGTGGGACCTGCATATGGCGTATACATATCTCGCTTAGTAGCAATTGCTAGATCCTGTGTTAAATGTGATGATTTTAATCAACGTCACAAAACATTGTTGCAGAAACTTATAAAACAGGGCTATTCCATCAAGCGCCTCCACTCAAAGTTTCTCAAATTTGGCGATACATATCGCATGCTGATAGCAAAATACGAACGTAGCGTGCAAGATCTATGGCGCTACGTTTCGTAACATGTGTCTAATTCCGCTTGACCCGGGGCTAGGGGCCGTGTGGGCCCATGTACTTCAAGATCCTCATGGTACTCATATGAACAGTCACAATCAAAGCGTGACTGAGGTACATCATTTTTAGATGACGACTCTATAACGAATATTATGGATTAAGAATACTGATCAGCGATACGGATTTGATATTTTTGGAACATCATGATGTCTTGCCGGCATCATTGAAAACTGTTGACCGCTTCTCTCTTGCAGGAAACAAGCCTATGTTTATGTATACTTTTGTCTTTTTGAATTTGGTGCTAATACTGTTATATGGAAATGGAATAGGTCTTTGGATTATGGACGCGGATATTCTCTAATGGACGACGGCTGGATTATGAATGACGGACTAGACGCTTGTAATTTTCGATGAAGCAACCAAGGGGGTAGTAGTACAGGAGCACCGATAGGATGATCTCTCATTTTCGTGACGAAAAATGTGACGTTGGTCACCATTTCCACAAACCATTGGGTATTGGGGCGTTGCAACCGGACCCATTCCAATGCATCCAACGTAGTCAGTTGGTCGATGAGTGGCTCCAGAGAAATCGCATCCGTCACCGTGAACGGCTGATCAAACACATAGGTATTATTGCTGGGATAATAATACCGCACCTGGTCCGTCTCCTTGTGCCGTAAAATGTACCCGAATGTCATATTCAACTTGAACGCTGTCACCTGATCTGGGAAAATATTCTCGGCATAGGTAGACAAATACGTGAGGTCCTGCAATCGAAAGTTATACAAGTCCAATAGACGACGGTCACGGTGAAAACAATGGCGTATGGTAGCCCAGTGACGTCGATAAATGGCCCTGACACGTTCGTCTTCAGGCAAGACTTCAACCGGAGGTGCTGCTGGGTCCCAGGGAAAATCTTCTCCACGTCTCATGCTTTCGTCTCATACAAGCGGATAGGCAAGCAGGCAGGCAGACAGCCAGGCAGACAGGCTGGTCAGGTCAATCAGGCAGGTAGGCTGGTGAGGTCAATCAGGCAGGTAGTGCAATGAATACACCCCACCCCTAAAAATCGCCTGCTTTTATACGTTTTTCTACAATCCGCCATCTTAAACCCACCACCCACCACCACCTCGCCGCCATCTTAAACCCACCACCACCTCGCCGCCATCTTAAACCCACCACCCACCACCACCTCGCCGCCATCTTAAACCCACCACCCACCACCACCTCGCCGCCATCTTAAACCACCACCACCACCACCTCGCCGCCATCTTAAACCCACCACCCACCACCACCTCGCCGCCATCTTAAACCCACCACCCACCACCACCTCGCCGCCATCTTAAATCCACCACCCACCACCACCTCGCCGCCATCTTAAACCCACCACCCACCACCACCTCCCACCCCATGTGACAGAATACTCGCTTCTGATTGGATGTCGCTGTCACGTCACAAAAATTCCTGCGCATGTGCAGTGAAGCGCCATTAACTCGTAATGCTCGCTATATACTACTTATGGCGGAGTAGCAATCTTATGAAAAATGGCACCGGACCATCTTGTGGTATCTATCCGGGATGGAAGCTGCAGAATTCAAGCCATCTCTCTCTTCACCTCTCCACTTCCTGTCTCAACATACATGCAAACTCGCGGAAGTGCAGCCTTTGATCTTGCCTACCAGGATGTCCTCGACGAGTTATATGAACACCAAATACAGCCCGTCACACTGTATCTTGCTGGCAGGCGATTTCAACTGTGATCTGACAACAGAGTCTGTCTCCAAGAGAAAAACAGATCTGCTTTTGTTTCTAGATGAATTGGGGCTCGCTTATCAAACCTCCGGCCCTACTTTTGAGCATGCAAATGGGAGGGACCATTCTACCATCGACTACTTTATCTTCCCTGAGGACTCCAATCATCTTCTAGGCCTCGTCAAACGTTTCGATAAGATCTTTATTAAAAGTTCTGACCACCATCCTATTGGCACATCTCTTCAGGTATCTGCTACAATTTATGCTCAGCGGAGATCACAGCTGCTGCCGCAGCAAACAAGAAACCTCACTGGACGTGGAAGAGTGCTGGTTCTCCACGTGATCCTCAGCATCCCGCCACTCAACAGAGCCGAGGTGCCAAGCTATCTCTTAGACGGACACGACAGACTGCAGCCGAAAGATCAAACCGTAAGCTTGCCGCATTAATGGAGGCAGACTCCAACGACAAACAGTTATTCTTCAGATTAGTCCGTCAGAAAAGGAAATCTAAGAATGTTGATCTTAACACCCTTCATGTGGGTGACCACATATACTCCAGTGACCAGATCCTAGAAGGATGGCATTCTCACTTTACGCAGATTCCCACCCCGGCAAAAAATCCTTCCTACAACAGTCGTCTCAAAGCTGAAGCCCAGTTTAACGAAATCTTGATTACCGACCTGTGTCGTATGCAAAATGATCATACACCTGTAACTACTGCCGAAATAGAACAGTCCATCTTAAAACTTGGCCGCAACAAGGCTCCAGACTGCTCGGGTGTGACTGCTGAACACCTGAGATTTGCCAGCCTCATAGTCATTGCATCCCTTACAGCGTTGTTAATGTCATCCTGGATTACAGTTACTTTCCAGCAGAAATGAAGACTGGGGTACTCACCCCAATATTCTAGAAAAACGAGGAAAATGTCAGGAAAGCTAGACGAGCGATGTATTCCCTAATGGCTCCTGGACTACACGGCATTAACGGCTTGAATCCTGTAACCGCACATCACCTATTGGAGACCTATGTCAAACCCATCCTACTGCACGGCGTCGAGACCCTCTACCTGACCCAGGGAAACGTACAGTTCCTGGATATCTTCTATGGTAAGGCTCTAAAACAAATCTTGTCTCTACCGGGCCGTGTGGCTCAACCTGCAGTCTATATCCTCCTTGGCTGCCTGCCTATGGAGGCCCGGATTCATCTTCGAATGTTGACACTTCTGAGAAATATCTGTTCTGGTGGAAACTCGTTGTTGCATGAAATCTGCATTAGGCCAAACCATCATGAAAGGCTTCAACGGCAAGAGTTGGTTCTCCGAGGTGCGAATAGTCTTCGCCATATACGACCTACCGTCGCTCCATCAACTCCTTCAAAAGACGCCATCAAAAACATCTTGGAAGCGTATAGCTAAATCTGCTATCCTGGCCTACTGGGCAGAAAAGATCCTGATTAGAGGACAGCTATATCCTTCATTGAAACTTTTGATGCCAGCTGACACCTCGATTGACCTGTGCTCTCCTCACCAGCTGTGAAATCCATCACCTCAAATGTGGCGGACGTTTGCTCTGCATCGATTATGTTAAGGCTCCGGACCGGGTGCTACGTTTTGCAAGCCAACCGTGCCGTATTCAATCAGCATGCAGTAAGAGCTACGCGGAGTATGTGTCAGCTTTGCTCTAAGAGCAATGAGAACAGAACGCATTTTCTCGTCACCTGTGGCGCTTTACCTGCAATACGCACCAAGTTCCTGTATCTCCTTGATTCTACCTTATTCTTTGAGTGTGGTACAGCTGCTCTCAACTCTTCATCGGTTTCTGACCTTCTAGCTTCACTCATATTGAATCCACTGAGCTTCCTCGGTGAATGTTCCTGTCTGCCTGGTGGAGAGGATGATCAGGCGGTATACCTATATTCTTCATCACCGTAGATCCGAGCTTTTAAATCAACTGCAATAGACTAACTGAACTCCTAAACCAATTCTATTAAAATCCTACTACATGTAGACATCGTTTATTTAAACTGCATGAACTGGCGACTCCCGACTCCTCCATTGTGCCTTGGGTTGTGGTGTGGCGTGTTTTTAACATTCGTTTCGTGTGTGTTTTTAATATTCATTGTGGAACTATGTACTCCTATGGAGGTGCTCCTTTACAGAGGAGGGACGTGCCAACTGAACTGAACTGTTGGCAGATTTATGGCATTACTTCTTCTTTTGTTTAAGAAAAGTGTGGAACTACTGTGTCCTCTCTCTCTCTCTGGCATCCCCTCATTAGAGGCAATTGTTTGCAATAGACAGAAGTAAGTAAGCTCTACCAGGCATTCATTTCGTTCTGCTTTGCGCTTCTCCATTTAGCGCTGTAAGGGTCTCACGGACTGTGCCGGAGTTGACCCTAGGTCATCTGTTGCCACAGTGAAGGAACATGGCGACCGTCTAACTGGGTGAATTGATATCTGTCGCTACTCACCGATATATATTTCCGCAACATATAGTTCTAGGGTAATTTGTCAAAAAGCTGCCTTCAAACTGTGTGAAACTGGCGTTTTGAAATACATTGAATAAATGTTTGTTGTATTTCGAGATAAATATGCATTTTGCGATCAGTAAAACAGTCAGATAGAACAGTTATTGGTGTTTACAAGAATCCTGTAAAAAATGGCGAGACCCCTACAGGGGTAAATGCAGCGTAGCGCAAAGCACCCTGGGAGCATCCTCGCTAAAACCAGGGGTATCTCTATCTCTATGATAGATATAACCCCTGGTCCGCTTGGGCAATGTATCGCGATCAACGACACACAGCGGCATCCTGTACATATTGACCAATCAGATCACTTAAGCACCGCGACCATGGCGACCGTGACAACAGATCGAAAACACCATAGTAGATAGCTTGTGCGATACCCAGCGCAGAAGAACATGCACCTTTTCAACAACCATGAACATTAATAAATATAAGGAAACATAGTTTAAAACAAAATCTATTTGAAGAGAAAATAAACTCATTCATCTCCATTCATCTACCATCAAACATCCAACAAGCCAGGCAAATGTAGAAAACACCGAAGCTTTAAAGGCGGTCCGCGATGTCAGTGTATCCGACCTCACCTTCCCACTGAATGACTTGAATTGGGTTGAAACGCACGGATTTCTATAAAATTTCACTGGTCTATCCATTAATATTTTATTGTTATGCGTGCTTGGATTAAATATTTTACATTCGGTATCAGCGAATAGTTTAGCAGCGAAAGTAAAACCCAAACGTATTTTACCACCAGCGGAGTTTTTCTAGGTCACGTAACTGGAGTGTGTGGGCGGAACGCGGTTTGCTATGCAAGTTGGTCAAGGGTTCGCCTTTGGCTCACAAATAGAAACCGCGACGTGGTGAAGATGCCCTGGGAGAGGATGGTATCGAAGAACAAAATTGAAAATTTTACAAGGTACCATTTAGTGGTATGGTACAGAAAACCAATCAATCACAAAAGATTCACTGGCCTTTACATTGATCCTGAAATAACGATGTATAACGCGAGTAGGGTGGAAACGTCATGTGGGAGCCGATCGACGTTTGATCTTTAGTTCATCTTTTAGCGTGATGCTCACTCCGTTAACGTGAATCAAATTACGTGTGTGCAGTGCCGTGAAGATTTAGTCAAAGGTCAAAGCTTTTAATATCAATGTGCTCCATAATGGTACAATGAACAGTCACAATCAAAGCCTGGATTGGTATGCCAAATAATAATGGTTTGTAAAGTGATTAAGATTTTATGCATTGAACATCATTTCTTGCTGGCATCATTGAAAACAGTTGAACGCTTCTCTCTTGTAGGAAGCCATCCTGTGTTTTCATTATTTTTATTTTTACACATTTGGAATTGGTTCTATCATACGAAATAGGTTTTTCGATTATTGACGACAACCTTGTTTTTATAGACGACAGCTGAACACAAAATGTCGGTCCTGACGCTAGCTATCTAAGGTAGGGTTGGACACCCAATAGCTCAGGTCTGGTCAGCTGGCTCGAGAAAGCGCATATACACGTACGTCATCCCGGGATGTGTGTAGAACGACCCGGGTAGTGATGACGTATAAACTTCTAAAGCGAGCCAGCAGACCAGGCTTGTCCCAGCTTAGAAGCCTACCAAGCCCGATATGGTTGGTCTGCAGGGTCAAAGGTCACTTCCCACAACAGTCAAATGACACCCGAGTGCGGTTTCCTAATAGTAGACCTACTACTAACGTGCAATAGCTTGCATTCGAGATTCATGAACTGTGGGGTAAAAACAACAATCAAACTTAGGCAACAAAATGTCAGAATTTCCGAAGAGGTTTCATGGTCGCCATCACGTTTGGATTTCCCCACGATGCGTCGCGTGGAATATATTATGAAAATGGTTTTAAATGATCCATAAATGACTGGCAAGAATGTGAAATTCCTTGATTTAGATTTTTAAATACACGCCTGAAATGATAAACTATAACGTGAGATGTGTGTTCTGTGAGGCAATAACAGACCCAAAATTCAACGAGAAACATCAGTCGAGGGCGAGTGAATGAATACGATTTAACGTTGCTTTCAACAATATTCAGCCATATCACACGGGACACGGTGGTGAGATCCTTTTGCTTGTTACACCTGAAAACCGCCCAGTTATTCGCCTTTTTACAACAAGAAATGTTCGTCTTCATTTGGGTGGATCTCAGCCGATGCCCCATTTATTTGGCTAGAATCCGGCGGTTTGTTTCCGAAAATATGGATAAATTTCACGAAACTATTTAGGACATCGACGTTTTTCCAAAAATATCGAGTATTGGTTCTCCCGTGTGACATGTAAAGCCTGGTCCTTGAGAGAGAGAGAGAGAGAGAGAGAATTAAGGTTAACGTCGCGTTCAGCAATATTTCAGCTACATGTATATAGCGATGATCAAATTTTAAGTACTCAAGCCAATAACTTAGTAATCCAACACATTAAAACATACACACATTAAACTTATGCAACACACTGATTTCTTTCAAATAACCCAAGACAGTCCTCCCTCACCCGACTAAAAATATATTCCAAAGTAGTCGATCGATAAAAAGAATCTCTTACAATCTTAAAATCTATACAGTCGATAAGAATGTTTCACTGCGAGATCTTTGTGGCATGGAATACACCTTGGGACTGGATCTTTTTTTTTGTAAATGTTCGTGAGTCAATCGTGTGTGGCCGATTCTACATCGCTTGATTGAAACGTTTCTGGCTGTTCAGATGAGTATAGCCTACAGTATTTTGAACTCATGAAGCTTGTTATTATTCACAGCATCCCATAAAGATTGAAACAGCCCTCTCACAGAAGTACAGATAGAGGGTCTTAAATCGCTATATGGGATTTCAACAGATCAACCTCATCATCCAGGGCTGCCTTAGCCATTCTATCAGCCTCATTATTTCCTTTGAAGATAACGTGACTAGGCAACCAACAAAACACAATATCAATCTGTTGATCAAATCTACAGTCATATAATTGTAGAATATTCAAGATGGTGGGATGAGTCGAAGCTCCACTTTTAATCGCTTGAAAGCATGACAGTGAATCTGAGAATATGACATATTTTTCCTTTTAGTGGACCCAATACCTTCCAAAGCCAACAATATAGCTTTTGCTTTTGCAGTGAATAGCGAATTTTTACCTGGTAGTCGACAGGTTTTAGGTTTGGAACTAAAGATAGTAGCACATGCTACTCTCTCACCATCTTTAGAACCATCTATATAAGTAGCCTGATGTGATCTGTATATTTCTCTCAGCAGACCAAATTCTTGTGTATACAAGAGCTGGCTCGTGTTTGCCTTTTTATATTTCATTATCTACTTCTGCTTGAGCTAACTGCCATGGTGAAATTGGTAAGAGCTTGTTAGGTAAAATTTGACTAAGCTTAATACCAGCTGCTAGCTACAATGTGTGGTTTCATACGAATTCCAAGAGGTGGAATAATGGAGAGTTTCTTTAAATAGAAATAGATCCATGAACTGAGTTTGAAAACAGAGTTATATGCAGGATTCGGGTGATTTGATCACAGTTTTCTGATATATTGCAGTGATAGTTTAATTCTTCGAAGTTCTAAAGGAAATTCATCTGCTTTGACATATAAGCTTTCTTTAGGGGATGTTCTGAACTCTCCAAGGCAAAGTCTTAGTCCTTGATGGAGAATATGATCTAGCTTCGCCAAGTTTGACTTGCTTGAACCGTAGTAAACAATAGAGCCATAATCAAGTTTGGAACGAACAAGTGATCGATATAAATGGAGAAGTGTTTGCTGATCTCCTCCCCACTTATAGTTGGCAACCACCTTCAACAAATCAAGAGCTTTCATGCACTTAGCTTTCAATCAATTTATATGCGATAAGAACGTTAATCTGGGGTCAAACAATATTCCTAAGAATTTGACCTCTTTTACTACTTTGATCTCAGTTCCATCTAATGTAAGTACTGGATCTTTGTGCTGGAAATACTTTCTGCTAAAGTGTATACAATTTGTCTTAGCCCTGGAGAATTTGAGCCATGTCCTATACTCCATTTCTGAATTCTATTTAGGCAAAGTTGTAATGTTCTCTCAATATTGTGTATACTTTTTCCACTGCACGAAATGTTGAAATCGTCTACAAAGAGTGAACCATCAATTGATTTATTCAAAACTGCCGCTAAGCTGTTACCAAACAGAGTAGTAGGCAAAATACTTCCCTGTGGGACACCCTGATCTTGGTTGAAATGATCAGACATGGTTGTATCCAACCAAACTTGGAACTGTCTATCATTAAAAAAATTGGATATGAAAATGGGTAAACAGCCCTTTAATTCCATAGTATGCAGGTGTTTTAGAATCCCGTATTTCCATGTAGTATCATAGGCTTTTTCTAAATAAAAAAATATGGAAACTGCATGTTCATTCTTGACGAAAGCATTCTTGACATAGGAACCTAATCTGACTAAATGGTCAATGGTACTTCTATTTTTATCGAAACCAGCTTGAATATCAGTAAGTTTATTTTCAGTTTCTAGGTACCAAACGAGGCGATCATTTATCATGCATTCCATTGTTTTACAACACAGCTAGTCAGTGAAATCGGACGATAATTACCAGGGTCTGTATTATGGCCAGGCTTTGGTACTGGTATAACAATGGCATTATGCCATGACAGTGGAAAGTCTTCTCTTATCCAAAGTCTGTTGAATATGCGTAAAAGAATTTCTAGAGAAGATTCGGGTAGATGTTTCAAAAGTTGATAATGAATATTATCAGGGCCTGCAGCAGAATCGTTAGCTTTCGTGAGGGAAGCATGAAGTTCTTCAATTGTAAACATAGCGTTATAGCCTTCACGGTTACCGGAGGAGAATTCTCTTCTCTTTTCTGGAAACTTTGAAATTTAGGTACATAATTATCTGACGAAGAGTTTTTGGCAATACCGACGGTCACGGATGTACAAAGGGAAGCAACTTTACCAACGTCACGGCAGAGGGCGTGACTGCTTGGGGGTCAGATCGAAGATTGTTAACATGGTGGATCAAAGGAAATTGACGCAAAACGGTTTCCAGTTCGATAAATAGGCGGTCAAAATGAAATTAAAACAGATGTACTGCAGAGTGACTATCCTAACATATTGACAGACACACGAGGCGCTCTTGTTGTATGATGTAAGATATATATTTCTAGTCCAAATGAATTGAAGAATCTGGTATGTTCTTCTGTGACGTCGATCATTCGCTATGACGTTGCAACAATCCATATTGTGATGACGCCACTCGCGATACCATTGTTGGCGGTCCAAATAACAAATGTCACAAGAGAACGTCATAATACAAATGTATCAAAATGTATATATTCGTAGCGTCGCAAGCTATCGTATGGCTGCAGGATAAATCTGACCCCCTCTGCACTCCGCCCTCTACCGGTATGTCAGCAAAGTTGTTCCCGTTTACGTATCCGTGACCGTCGGTATTGTTTCGCCTAGCTTATTTGCAATCTCTACTCTGTCAGTTAACACCGGATTTCCATCGTTGAGATGATGAACACTAGACTTGGAGCTTTTACCTTTTATTCTTTGGATCATATTCCAAACTTTTGTTATAGGAGTATGTGTATTGATCTTAGAAACATAATTTTCCCAAGAATCACGTTTGTTCTGTTTCATGGT